>VYXB01005587.1:567087-615101 GCA_013397135.1 Pachyramphus minor
CCTTCTTATTTATACCCTG
Source organism: Pachyramphus minor (assembly GCA_013397135.1). Lineage (NCBI taxonomy): Eukaryota > Metazoa > Chordata > Aves > Passeriformes > Tyrannidae > Pachyramphus > Pachyramphus minor. The sequence continues at coordinate 567,107 of VYXB01005587.1, forward strand.
GGTTACGTAACAATCATGTGGAATACTGGGAACATGACCGCTACCCTGGTTATGAGCTGGTTACCAGGAAAAGGACCCGGACCAAACCATCACAGTCTGATTCTTGGCTGCGTTTGGGAGCTGATCGGTTTGACACATGATCATGCCGGTGGGACTGCTGAGACAAGGTTGGTGATGGAAAGGTATGGCCAGGGTTAGAGAGGAGAGTGGGAAGGCCTCTTTCACCAAAAGCTTGGACTACAAAACTGTGCCTTTAGGACCCCCCTATCTATTATCTGGATTATTTTCCAAGAGAGCTTGGACCTAGGTCCAAGGTGAGGGATTATAGAATCATGGAATCATTTAGATTAGAAAAGAACTCCAAGCCCATCAAGTCCAACTGTTAACCCAGCATTGCCAAGTCCACCACTAAACCATGTCCCTAAGTGTCCTTCGTATCCCTCCAGGGATGGTGACTCCATCACTTCCCTGGGCAGCCTCTCCCAATGTCCAACAAACTCTTCTGTGGAGAAAGTTTTCCTAATATCCAGTCTAAACCTGATCCACGTGTAACTGTAACCACCACTGGCTGAGCCTTGTTGGATGATGGCTGTGGTGTTTGCACAGTAAACACCAGTTGTATTTTCCTTTCTGTGTTTAAGTAGCTCGACAGCCACCCAGGTTTACTGTAAAAATAGTACATCTCGTATTGTGCAGATCCTTTTTGCATGTGCATTGGATTTCTTGACCTGTCTTAAAATGTACTAAGGCCATAGTATTTTAAAGGGAAAATGTGGAAGCCTGGGGAGTCTGGCCTGAACTGGAGGAGTTGTTAAAAAAACAAAGGAAGGATGGAGTGGGTAGATCATTACCAAATAGCCCAGCTACACGGTTCCTGCTTCCCTAATGAGCCTGACAGCATGCACTGCCACCTCTCTCTTCTTATGTAAAGCTAATCCCTTGCCCTCTCTGACAGCCAGTATTTACATTTGCAAATGAATCCATCTTCCCACACCACCCCTTGGACGAGAGTAGAGGGAGACAGGATCAACAACATAGTTCTGCCAGGGCAGCATTTACCCCTTGTCGAAGTGTTCCTCACTTAGAGATCTGGAGGAATAGATGACAGGGTGACAAGGAGACCAATGGGTTTGTGGTCAGATTGAACTGATTCCAAATGAGAACTTAGACTAACTCCCTCTCCAACCCCAGGGAAAGTGCACAGTGTTGGTGGAGACTGGTTTTCTTCCAAAATCTCTCTCTTCCAGACTGCCATCATGTTGAGGTCACACTTCAGGGGCTGCAAGGCAGGGACACTGCTCCTTTCCTCTGTCCCTTGGCCATCCATCCCTACAGCTCACATGCCTGAGTTTGGGGCAGGTTAGAGAGCCAAACAAGCCCAAATCTAACCTTTTCCAAGGAAAGATACAGGTTTTGATGTCTGAGCTGCCCATGGTATAAGTGCTCACGAGGAGCAGACTGGTGTGGGCATGGAAGAGAGGGACTGTGGGGTGAGGGATAAGGGTCTGTTCGAAGTATCACCAAACCTCACTCCTGTGTACTATTTGAATGGGGCAGTTGTGGTTTCTGGGGAGGAGGCAAGGTGAAGAGTAATGAGACTTTGTGTTACATTCTCATCTAATGACAACCGAGTCATTGATTTGACTAATTTGCTGGGAATGATCCTGCAAATGCTTTTTTTAAAGGAGGATGAAGGCGAGAAGTCATCCCCCCAGCATGGGATCTCACGGTAATTGCTAAATATGCTGAAGCAGGGGAGAAAAAGGTGGGAACATATGCGCTGTATTCCTTCCTTTGTTTCCATGAATAAGGAGTTATACCCCTGCAAAGGCATAGAAACCACGGGGGGAAACGACAGCCCTTCCTGCAGCACACAGCGGGGAGCCCCGCGCCTGCCGCTCGCCTATTGTGAGCCTCCCAAAGAGGGGCTTGTCCTGCCGAAATGCCAGGCGTTTCTGGAGCTAAGGTTATCCTCGGAGCGGAATATATAAATAAGAGATTACTCGCCAGCGCTGCAGCCAGGCCTGGGTTGTAGGAAGTGTTTGTTTTCGTTTCTGTCACTAGGCAGCGGGGAACCCTTCGCCTTTGTTCTGGAGGTCATGCTGCTGGAGATGGCAAATATTGACATACATGGAGGTAGTTTTCATTTTCACATGTTTCTTGTTACCTCTTACAGCTATGTGATTTGGCTTTTCTCTTCTCTTGCTTTCCAACATCTTTTTTTTTTTCCTTTTATTTTTTTTGTCCACCCTCTTTGAATGTTTCCCAGCACTGATGAAACCATCCTGGGCTGCAAAAGACCTGACAAAAGTGCACAGGCATATTACAGCCTCATAACCTTCAGCATGACTTGTCCAAATGACCTGAGAGCTTCAGCTTCTGCCCTGTGTGATAAGGACTGGGGCCTGCATGCCAGAGACATTCATTAACAGGAATGACAGGGATTCTCCCGCAGAAACTGCACTTCCCTTCTGGCCCTTTTGCAGTTGTCATTTTAACTCAAGGTCCAGAAATATTGCCGGGTGCTTCATCCTATTTCTGCTTATGCTGTTACCTGGCTGGTGCTTAGATGGAGAAACAAAGAAACAACTTTTTCAAGGTTGTCAAACATAAAAAGGAAAGGTGGGATACATAGAGACAAGTATCTTGCCCAATATAACCTTTCCTTCTCTCTAGATTTGTTGCTTCAGTTAATTTTCCGTGTTACACTGTAATGCAACCAATGATTTTTGTCTATTACTGGTCATGGAAAATACTTGTTTCTGTTACTGATCAGATCCCAGATTCAGGATATTGTCATACAACCCAACCCACTCTACCCACTGAGGTAGAGTAATCTTCCAGGAAGAAATAATGCCATGTTAGGAAATTCTGGGAATGACTGCACAAAACCTGTGACACAAAACAAGGAGAGGCAGACACAGACAACAAAAATCATCCCCATACCATGACCACATTTTTTTTAAATCCTAGTATATTTTCTCTTACAATGGAAAACCAGGAAATTGCATTTTACCATTGAAATAAATATTTTCAGTACTCTCTACGTACCAGGAAAAATGGGACTCAAACGTTTGACACTCTACAAAGAAAAGAGTTACTTTTTGCATCAAAAATGCAGTCACTAATAAAGTAATAACAGAAATGCCACCAAATTTTTAAGGAAATTGCTCAGTCTTTTCAGTAACTTGTATGTTTGATAGGGGCTGCTTATTATGGCAACAAACTGGCTGCATCGTTCATATTAATGGTAATGTCAAATATTATCACCCATGGAGGGAGCTTTCAGTTTCATGAGTCCCCTGTCTCCTGTTTCTGCTACATAATTTTGCTTTCCTAATGCTATGCATGGAAAAATATCTCTTGCACTGACACATCCTGTGCAGATAAATCCTTTTTTTTTTTCCCAAAGACTCCCAGTATTTCTGAAGCATCTCAGTAACTGCGATGCCTTTTCAAAAAAAGCCATTTTGGAAATGATTGCCTTTGCAACACTCATTTCAAGTTTGCTGTGAACAAAAGATAAAGCATTTGGCTGATATGTAGACTGATTTAGCTTCTCAGCCCATTCCTGTATGAATATCCAATTACCCCTTTGAGCTCCTGTAGTGATGAGGGAGGGGAAGGCAGGAGGTACTCTCATCATGTTGCAATTATGATTCTTCTACTGTCCTTTCCCCTTCTTCTGAAAATTATCCAGCTTGGAAAGGAGCCATTACTGAGCTGATCATGAGAGCATGTATTTTTTAATAAATATGCTCAGAGCAGTTTGGATGAATAACGCTCGAGTGATAAAGGATTGCCTCATAGGTGGCTGTGTGATTAGCCATTGACCTCATGTGTGGTTTCTGTCCCACCTGGGTGATTGAAGCATCTGAAGAAGGAACAGAGAGCTCTGATTATAAATTACGCTTTCTGATCAAAACTGTTGGACTGATAATAACTCATCGTGCAATCCGTGAAACATTCAGATTTCACAAACCCCTCATGATTAGAGTCCTCACAGAGAAATGGCAACATGCCTGAATCACTTATAATTTTAATTTGTGAACATAATCATAAATCAAGGTTCTCTTCATAGGAAGGCCTTGCCCTTTTTTTGCTTGTTTGGTGTAATTTTGTTCAGTGAGAAGTGAGGCCAAGCACTGGTTTGTAGAAAGCAAGGGATGTTGTCCTTTATAGGCTCAGTATTGAAGCTGTTCATCAAAAGGTCAGCACTCTCCATCTGCAAACAGTATCCAAGGTCAGGTCTCTGATGTCAAAACATACCTGATCCAACAGCATCCATTTCTTCCAGTTCTTTGAAAATGGGGGTTTACAGTCCTCACCAAATGCTGACACAGCATCTCTGGCAGCTGTCACTCTAAACTTGCCACCTCTAGGACAAGAGGTAAATCTCTGGGTGTCAGGGAAAAGCATTCATTGCAGAGGGATGAACAAGCAGTTCTCATGGACTACTTTGCTTTTGATAATGGGATAAATAAAAAGCAAGAGCAATTTTCTCAATAGAATCAAAGAATATTTTGGGTTGGAAAGGACCTTAAAAGATCATCTCACTCCAACAGCCCTGAAATGGTCAGGGACACCTTCTACTAGACCAGATTGGTCAAAGCCCTATCCAGCCTGGCCTTGGCTTCAGTTTTTTTTATTAAAAAAAAAAAAAAAAAGATGAAAAATAGAAAAGATATATGGTTTGGTGTATACAGAGGGATGAAGCTGAGTACAATACACAATGCTCTACCAAATCCATGCTCAGTGTCCTTTTTTTTTTTAGTGGCATTATAGCACTGAATTATTTATCAAACAGATTAACAGTATGTACATGTATATTTAATGTAGAAATTATCAGCCATTTACAGAGGGGTTTTAAATTAACACATGGGAGAGGTTCCTTCCTTCAGTGTTTGCACTCCTTTATAGCAGTTGTCCTTCCTCAGCCTGTGAAACCCATCCTATTTCTGAAAATATTCCTCTGGGTTTCGATGCTGTTGGGCAGGGCTGATTACCAGTTAGCCTGAAATGGCCTGATCCCAGGATCTGGAGGGAAGACAGTCATGTCTATGGTGGGGCAACTCAAGCAACCAAGCTGTTGCTCAGCCACCCTCCAAAGCAATCCAGCTTTTCCAAGTTTTCCAGCATCAGCATCTCCTCAGCTAAATTCTTACTGCACCTCAGGACTCTGCCACTGGCACATGGTGCAGAGTCATTTCATTGAAGTCTGGGGGCAGACATTTTAAAAATACTGAGCTGAAGTTCAAGTGCAGTTCTTGAAATGAGGGTCTTTTCTAGTATATTGTTTGCCATATGAGAAACATCAGGCCTGTGCAAATTTAATTTACTGCTTTCCCAAAGCTGAAAAGTGTTTTCCCCTGCCTACAAACTACAACTGGGTTATAAGAACCTGGCTTCCTCATCCACTCAGCATAAACATTATGGTATTCCTCTTAGGGAGTGAAAAAAGCATTTCTTCACAAAGACTTGGTTTGAGTTATTCTGGGCATCTCTCAAGAGAGGGAAAAAATAATGATAACAAAAGATTTAAGTACAGTTTGCAGCACTGTAGTCAGGGAAAGAATTGCAGTGTTACAACTAAATATTTATAGCAGAACACTTGCTAAAAAGCTCTGTACAGTAAATAATTACTATATTGCTTCAGTTGGGGCTTCTCTGATGCAAGCCAAGCACAGCCTGCTCCTGCCAGTGTTTCGGGGTGGGAAAAAACCATCCCATTTATGTGCTCCAGACTCATTGCAGGTACAGCATCCTGGAGACACCCACCCCATCCCTGATACCACCACCAATCTCTGATTTTAAAACTCTGGCAGCTGGTGTTGACCAGGACATCCCCCTGCTTCTTTTTCTGTTGTCTTGCTGGACAAATCTTCTTTTAATTCTTCAGATATCCAAAACAATCTACTTATCTAAGCCTGCAAAACTTTCATCTGAGGATCAAAAATATCCTGGTGTATTAGGAATAATGAATTTACCCTGTAGGATAATGTATTTTAATCCTTTAGTGAGCCAGCTCTCCTCCCAGTTCTAAACCAGGGAGGCCCCTTAGCAATCTGAAAGACTTGAAAGACTTGATTCTCTCCTGCATTAATGCACACACATATTATCACTAATTGTTTAGTCTCTCTTTAATCTATTTAAATGCATAATACAAACTTCAAACATATTATTCTATTTCCATTTCAAATTGTGTATGAGTCATCAAGCAGAAAGATTTACTCGCTGCTAGTTTTTAAATGTTGATACGATGGCCAGATTCTACCAGAGTGTTAGCTGGAGATAATTACCTTTTGACCTGAGTGCTAGTGGTGGATACCTGTCACAGAGAAAATGCTCAGGTTGGGCTTTCTGTTTTCCTTGCTCCCCTTCTTTTCTCCTTTGCATTGTATTAGAGCAGTTGAACTTATTAAACTCAAGTATTTTTACCTGACACATGAATTTACTATTCTTGTACAACTGTCTCAAGCCTTATGAAATCATATCCAAATATTCTTACAAGAAATCAAGTTTTCTATGGTTTGGCTTATACACAGACCTCAGTAGCTTTGGGAAAGTATCTCGGATCTGAGCATTTAGAGGAGCAGCACTGACCTGATACCTGTGAAGACAATGGGAGAAAGGAGGCAGATTCATGTTCTGATGGTTGGCTGAACTCATTACAGTTTGGTCTTTATGGATAAGTGATTATTTTATATGAAAGAAATAAGTGAGCAGTGAAACCATATCAAGTGTGCCTAGAACCAAGCCAGAAAGAAAAGTTATTTGGGAAAGAAAATGTGTGTAGGTACGGACATGAGGCAGCTCTTAGGTAAAGGATAAAAACACAGGGAAAGAAACACAGACATATAATGGAGTCAAAATCTTACATAATGATCACAAATTTGTAGTTTTATCGCTTATAAAGTCCCAGGGCATATAAACAAGTCAATTCAAGTGGTTGACAGCTCAGGGGTCATGGATGCAGTAAACTCTCTTTGTGATAGATGGATCCCGGAGCCATTAAAACCTTTTCTCAAATGGAGAAGTTTTGATTTGTAAGAGTTTTGAAAAGAAAAAGTTCTAGCATAAAGTTGCTTTTGATTGTGTTTGTTTGTATTTACAATTCACATCAGCTCAGTGAAACACATTCTAATGCCCATAAGAGGCAGGACAAACAACACCATATTTCAACTATCAGTTGTCCGAAGAGAAATGACCTTATTAATGATGATGATAACTTCAATTTTTCTTTTGAGAGTCTTTGAAAGGAGGTGATTGATATAGGTGTAGAACAGTGACAAGTAAATTCTATAACTGAAAAAATAAACTATATTTCATTTCTTAAAAGCCCTGGGAACTGTGGTAAATTTAGTGAAAATTCTCTGTTTTGTCCTGTGAAACAGTGCCAGTAGATTTAATGGTAAAAATAGGGGAAAAAACCTACTGAATGCATCCTCAGAGACCCATGTGCCCATTGTCACCCACAGCACCATGGGGCATCCCCACAAGGCATTGTCAGGAGAAAACCAGATGACACCTCAGAGACCAGAGAGGAAAAAGCAAAGGGCAAGTTCCTTTTCTGAGTTTCTTTTTCTCATAGAACTGGATTTTTTTTAAGCTTTATTTTATTTTATTTCCACTCCTTGGCACAGCCACTGATTTGCCATTACAATCAGGGCAAGCTGTATGCATCGTCAGGAGATCTGGACAACATCTTTTATACAGATGGAGCAGCCAGACATTACTTGTGCAGTCAAAATTGCCACAGATGGTTGTTTTTATTGGTAGCTAATGGGAGATTTTTCCAAGTTACTTATAAACATGGTTGCATGGAAAAAGTATTATGGAGGAACAAGGCCATGTTATTTATAGGGTGCATCTGCTGAACCGGTGCTTTCTGTGATGAAAGTGCTTTCTATGAGAAAATTGGCTGAATCTACAACAGTATCTCTCTTGGAAGATGGAGCATTTGATCAACTCTGTGTGTAAAAACAATAAAATATCGTTGGAGATCACACATCATCAGTTCAATGATGCAGCTTGGTCTTCAAAGTGGATCTTGTGGATCTCCTAGCTAACAGTTAATTTGCTATTAAACTGCAGGATAAAACATTTTGTTGATGTATACCTATTTAAATTTCTTTGTATGTAAGGGAATTATTTAACATAAGTAAGACAATATTTGCAAAACAATCCTTTTGCTTTGGCATCAGCTCTATGTTGGCTTCAATAAACCTTCCCATTGCATAAATTTCCAAGATCATCAAGAGTTAGGTCCACAGATTAGTTTTGGTTATAAAATTTCAATGTTCTGCTGTCTTGACATAAGCCAGCTTTTCTGCTGCAACTGCTTCACCTCCTAATAGAGTGTGAGGAAGAAAAGCCGGGCACAAATAGTGTTGATTCAATGAATTTGCAGCCTGCTTAAAGAACTCAGCTCTGCCCTAACAGGATTTCATAGGAAACAAAAGAAGAAGGGAAAATGGGTTCTCTAACAGAATAGAAATCTTCTGGTTCTGCTAATGCCAAACTTATCTCAGTGCCACATGATGATACGTCCCAGTAACACGTAAGTAAGAACTGAGATCAGATTGGTTCCACATTCGGTGAAAGGAAACCGGCCGAGCACCATTAAATCACTCCAATGACCTCCAAATGAAAAGATTTTGTGTGGGTGTAAGTGGAGAAAAATCCTGTAACTAGTTTTATTTTGGCAATGTCAAGCTTGTTTCTAACGTCTTTTAAATAGAAACACTGAGCAAAAGCAGTTCTTGGGACATCTGGAGTGGGGAGCGCCCAGGGTTGGGCTTAGACACCTCCTTCTCTGCAAGGGTGGGGGAGCCACTGGACCCCAAATCACATCCCTGCCCAACTCCTAACAGCACCAGAGAGCCTCTGGGAGGCTTTCTTCTGGGCAGGGAGCTGGCAGAACCCAACTTCCCATCTTCTTCCTTCCCTCAAATCAGGGAAGGACCAGTGTGAGGTCAGGAGGTGAGAGAGAATCTCCAAATTCTCCTCCTTAAGCAGGTCCAACAGCCCTGAAGATGCCAAGCACTTATCCCACCATATTGTCCTGGCAAGAACACACCCATGATTACTAAAAATAAACCAACATTTCAGTCTTGAGACGTGTCTGGTAGGAAACAAAGGGAAAAATGTTTGAGATCACAGTCTTTGGGTAGTCTCTGTGTTTGGGTGGTTTGAGGCAAGACTTAAAATTGTGAAATGTCAGACAGTCATAAAAAGGAAAGGACAATTCAGGGTTACCTATACGTGGTGTTTTGACTGGAAAACTCTTCCCCTGAGTCAACTCCCATGACAGCCCACTGGATTACCTTCTTGATGAAGTAAAACAGATTGGAAGCAAGAAGCATAACAAGACCTTAGGCATGCTGGACATTAAATATTTTATTGCATAAATATTGTATTGTATTGCAATTACTTGATTGGAGCAAGGACACACGGCTGAATATAAATTCTGTCTTGGGATGATTTTTGGTGCAGGATGTTTTCTTGGCTTTCTGCTTTTCTGTTGGGTTTCAGGGCTAGGGTTTTTTTGGGGGGGAGATTTTTTCTTTGGATTTTTTTGAGGGGGGTAGGGGGCTTGTTTTTGGGTATCTTGTTTTAATTTTCTACATGATACTTGCTCAAATCTGAACACCAAAAAAATCAATTTACGTATTTTTAATGTCTTCCTTTCCTCACACTTAATCAGTTGTATCTAGGACTTACGTTCCCTCCTTGGGGTACAGTCAGAGCAGCACAGCACAGATTCCAAAGCCATCAAAATGCCCAATTATTTTGAAGCTTATTCTGAATTCCACGTTACCATATGGAATTGATGGTCTTCAGTTGCTTAATATAGGTGGGATACATCTCGATCAACAGCAATTAGACACCCAAGCTGCAGCATCGCTGTCTCTGGAGAGGGATGCCTGTTGTCCAGCAGGAATCCAGCGCTGGTGCCAGCGATGGGAAGCATGTGTGCAACATGTCAAAGGGGCAAGTACATCGCAGCTGAGTAATGAACAACTCGGTGCAGAGTTTACAATAGTATTAAACACCAGTTTAGTACGTATTCTGCCAAAGTCTATGTTAAATCCATGGGAACAGCGTTAGTTTTTGCTTGGACAGCCCAATTTTGGGCTGTAAGTGTGCATTAAATCCTTGCTGGAAGAGAAACAAGTAATTTGAGCCTCAGCATGATCTCTCCTAGCTTAACTCTCTCTCTTATTACAGTTCTTCTCCCAGACTATTGCTTTGAATGTAGATGAACTTGGAAAAACTAATGAAGGCAGCAGAAAGAGGGAGAGGTGTCAAACACTGCAACAGATCTCCAAACAGGGAGTGTCAGCTCTTCCCATTCCTGCAGGGTCTCCTCACATTCCAACCTTTCTGCAAGTAAATTACAGTTACTTACAGTTTTCTTGTCTATTAATCAACATCCCTTTTTAATTCACGGGTGATAACTGCTCCTGACTTTCACTATGTGAAAACCAGTGAGCCAAATCCACTGCTGGCATACGCAGTGGGAATATCACTGGGAATAGGGGGGGATATGTCAGGTTCACTTGCTGGTGCTGGAAGGTCCTTTGCATGGCTTTCCTCATGTACCTAACACCTCCACGGCAGCAAACAGGGCTGCTGGGACATAATTGCTTTCCCTTTTAAATAGAAAGGTTGAGACATGGTGTTTTCTTGTCATTTTTATTAATTATGATTTATACTTACAAGGACTGATTCAAGCGAGCTGTCAGCACAGGAATAGCAGTGGCAGAGCTCTTCAGTACTTCCACCAGGGATACAATGGTATTAATAATATCATCATTTTCTACTTTTTTTAATCTATTATAAAATCCATGAAGCATAAGAAGAAGCTTTTGAAACACCTTCTCTCCTCTGTCTCTGACAGTAGCTGGTAGCAGTTGCTGAGGAAAGGGACTAATTACATATTGCTCTAGTTATCAAGCAATTATTTGCTGGATTTTTTTCTATTTAAAAATAAGGCATATAAAGAGTAAATGCAATACATGATTACCAAGGTGAATTATGAAATGCTCAGGCAAAATGATACATGGCATCTCAGTGGGATAAATCTATAAAATGTCATGCTGTTGTTTCCTTCTTCACCCTTTCTTGCTTCTTTCCTGGTGCCTTCTACCTTTTTTTAAACCATGGCATTTTAAATCTCTAAGAGATGTATTTTGTATATTCTGTCCAGATTAAGAATACTAGAGGGTTTAGAAGGAAATATGTTATCAAACTTCAACTCTTAGTTTTGCAGGGCCTCTTTTCATTTTATGAATTCAGAAATAACTGGGCAAATCCTCTGCTATGATAAATTAAAACTCTGCAGCTAAGAAAATTAATATAAGGTGAAAATATGCTCTCCATAAATTAGAAAGTTATTTGAATAGCATTCCTCTTTGTTCTTCAAAGGTTATATATCAAAATAATAATTTGAATAATCAATAAAGCAAAATCCTGTTTTATTCCAAACAAAAGCTAGTTCTTCTTTGCTTCTGCTGTTTTCAGATGAACGTGAATGGCAAATAAACTCCATGAAAAGGAGAGCTTTTCCTAAACTGTGCACCTCCTGTTCATAAATAAGGGGAGTTACTAAATATTCCTTACATTTTATGCCAGTTCAAAGCTACGTCACTGAAAAGATTGATTATTAGGGCACCACAAAAGTGTAACTACATTACATTAACATTATAATACTGTACTACTGCTTATATCCTGATATGTTGCAAATTTTCAAAGTATATAGTGCACTAGAGGCACTAATCTTCCTGCAGAGTCCACGACTGAATAAATACGTTCCAACCCAATGTACAGTCCTCATAAATCAGCTCATTATCTCTTAGGCATCAGTATATTTAATTGAAATCGGTGTCATGTTTATAACCCCTGCTCACAGAGCACGGGTGTGGAAATGGGCTAAAACCTGCTGAATAGATATTTTGACCTTAGGTGACCTTCATATAATCATCATTCACATAACGCAGAAGAAAATAACAGTGTTAAAGAAGAAATGAATATCATTTCAGTGATTTGTCTCCAGTAATCTCATAAGGTCACTTATGAATTTCAGTAATCGTGGTGGATTGCCCTTTAATGTGTGCTGATTGAGAGGTCAATACTGGGATTTTTTTTACTTGTTTTTAGAGCTTCACATCATACTGAGCAACATTTTTTTTTTTTTAAAGTACTTCACAAGAGTGTAGCTTAACAGAATAGGAGAAATGGAAATTTATGTCAGGAACATAGGAAAGGACTGAGCATCTCTATTACACGGCCTAGGAGATTATGCATGCAGTACCACACCACAGGAAGTGTGGAGAGAATGGAAATGCAGCAGTTTGGCACACCACCTCCACAGGAGACTCCCCTGTTGTCTCAGGTTAGCTCCCAATTCATCCAGGAGACAAAGGAAGGCCCTGAGATGAAAGTCCAAACCCACTATCACCCCCCCTGTCACAGCAGGAAGAAGTTGCCAGACAACACCTAAGTGTTGTATAGCTCCGTATTGACCCCGAAGTCTTTTGAAATGAGCAAACAGACTTTGATGTGGCAGGGCAGGAGTTGCTCTCCATCTCAGCAGGGGAGCAGGGGGGGATCTTCCAGGAGCAGGTGATCCCTTGGCAGCTCCATCGAAGGGCACTGGGCAGGCTGGAGGACGGATGGGTGCCCAGCATGGTGAACAGACCAGCTCCAACCATGACCTCACACACGCAGCCGCAATATTTAACCCTCCATCACCTCTGGCAAAGGGACTGCCAGGGCAGCCAGAGATGTGGGGGGGGAAGGACCGCATCAGCCTCAGGAGAGGGCAGAGCCAAGGTTTAACTCAGCCACTCCTGCTGCCTCCTGAGAAGCGATTGTAATGCACACAGTCCTGTACTTAACACTCTCGGTGTTTCATTTTCTCAGTAGGGAAAAGTGCTGCAAGCCTTTCCGAGGTAAATAAACCACAGCTGCCTCTGTGCTGTGGGCCGATGTTGTACCCAAAATCTGTGGCTTCTTACCCCACAGCTTTTTTCCAATACCTGGCCTTTTCCTTCTGCTCAGACAACAAAAGCTCCCTGCAGCCCTCACCTTCCATCTCAGCTGCTGTAACTTCCCTCACACAGCTTGGCAGAGACACCAACTTCCAACCCTGGTCCCTTCCACCAGCACCCCGCAGAGCTCCCTCCTCCCCACCCCTTCCAGACACAGGTGCTTGGCTTTTCCAGAGCCTCAGGATAACACTGCCATCCACTTTGAAGTTTCTCATTCTTGTTGTACTTGGACTCAGGGGAGACCCCCATGTGCCCTACCTGCCAGCTGATGTGGTCACTTCACCCTCACCAGCCAGTGACTTCTCCAATTCACCAGTCAAAGGACTCCCCGTGCTCCCCACCAGCTCCACTTCTGCTCTCCTTTTCTACTGCTATACTCTTTTGCTGCTTTTACAGTCATTTGGTATTTGCAGCAGAGCACTGTCTCCCTAATAACTTTCAGTGGTGGGATGAGTTTAAAAAAAAAAAAATCAAATTCTTGATATTCAGAAAAATAATTAAATTCTGGATATTTTGAGCAAAAGTTATGCCTTCTCTGTGGCAGACCTTGCCCCTGCCTGTTCCAGCCTCGGTACTGTAAGTCTAGGGACAGAGGGAGAGACACAAGGAACATGACATACTTTGTGTCTCACTGCAGAAAAAAGCCTTTATACCCAGGGCTGCAGGTAATGATGACCAAAAAACACCTTTGTGAGTTCCTTCCAAGCTTGGACATGTTAAGACAAATCAATTCCTTATAAACCTTTCTACAATGAGAGAAGCTGTTGAGTGTCTCTCTCAGGATGTCACTTAAAAATGAGAGAGACAGAACATTTCCAATATTCTTCTTAGGCAATTTGTTTAACAAGGATTTTGCTTTTTTGCATCATTTAATGGTTCCTGTAACAAGGCTGCTGTAGATTTGAATTTTGAATTTTAGTTTGAGAGGAAGAAAATTGTTGGCTGGTTTGACAAGGCTTACTCTGTGCCTCCTGCTGATTACAAGCTATAACTCTGAGTTCCACCATAGCTACAACCACTTCTGTTGAGTATGCAATGCAGGACATTGGTCAGTATTGAGGTATCTGTCTGCAATTTTTTGTCTCCAGTGAAAAAGCTGAGGAAAAATCCAGATAGACTGAAACCCACAGCTAAAATTATAATTACTGCAGGTGGAGCTAAAGTCTCCTCCCAGATTTCCACAAGCCACATGCCTAAGGAGGTATTTTCCATGCTGGCAAATATATGATTTTTCACATCTTGTATTTAAAACCTCAAATAAGAACCTGCAACTATATTCCATAAAACAATATATATTACTCTGTAGCTATCTTATTTTATGTGAATTGCTACTCAGATATTTTATGTCAGTCTTCACTGCAGTTGCCAAATCCCTCTCAGTTCATAATATTTTACCTCTGTCAAACAACAGAGGAAACCTGTAAGTAATTAAGTGCAGATTAGATGCAGCTTTGTAGAAACTGATAAATGAACTTGGTCAGAACAGCTGTGAGCCATGGAAAGATGAGTGCCTGGTCCAGCAATGAGCACATGCAGAGAAAACGTGGAGCAGAACTGGAAACAGGATCCAGATCCATGGAGTCCTGCTGATTTCACAGCCCAGACACCTCTTCTCTATCTGCTTGAGTCTACTGCTTTGGAAATGTGCACATGTGAGCATGAATTTCCTGGATCCATGGCAGTAGCCCGTTCCCACCCTGTGTCACAGCAGTCTGAGGGAACATCAGTCATTGCTTCAGTTTCTTGCAAAAAGCAGTGCCACTGAAATCCCAATTAACATAGAAATTTAGAAGAACCTTCTGTCCCATCCTGATCTCCTTCACCTCAGCCTCAAGCCAAGGGTGACACAAAAATATGGTAGTTGCATTCTGGTCAGGTGAAGGAGAAATGGTCAGGAAAAACTATTCTAAAAATTCAGCATCACATGTATGGCATAATGACAGATCATGAAAATGCAAAGAACACTGAGAACACTTATTTTTTAATCTTTGACTCATGGCAATGGAAGGGGAGGTGTTAAAGACACCCTATAAAGAGACATCAAAGGGAAGAACATGATGACCTCAGTGAAACAGCAAATTACACCACAAATCTCAGGAAGACAATGCCTGTGGTTCTTCTGAAAGAAGTTTCACTGTAAGAGTGAGGGAATCTGAAGTTAGCCATGGGAACTGGGTTTTCCAGTGTCGGCCTGAGAGGTGAGGCAGGTGAGTACTTTACAGAGGGCAAGCAGCTCTAATAAGCCATTGTGCTAATAAGGAGAAAACTCATTTCATCCACCATTAAATATCCATTAAGGACTTTAATTCTTACCAGCTTGCTTGCATGAAGCAGAGTCAGTGGAGAGCTATATTTATTAAGCTTCACTATTAATTTTGCCCAAAATGGCCTTGTACCCTAAACGGGAAGAGAAAAGCCAGTGATTCAATAGATGAATGCTGTGAAAAATGTTCCAAGCTGTTTCCCTACTAATAACATAAATGTTAATGGAAATAGGCTTCCACTTAGGTTCCTTGGTCACTTAAGGGACCAAAATACTTTTCAGGCTTGTCTTAAAAAGCATGAATGACTAACTTCCAAATGCTCCCCATGAAACACACTGACTTCCATAAGGTTTGGTGCTCCTAACTGTAGCTAATGGCAAGAAAAAAAAAGTAAAGAATGATGGGTCTAAGCCCTCAGAAAGACATTAAATAGTGAATGATAGCCCAAATTATTCTTCTCCAAAACCTGCACGTGCAGCTTTTATGCTGGAGGTCACATCCGCGGTGTTGCATCATCAGCATTGAGGAGCAGCTGAAGCAACATGGCCTGGTGTCTCCATGCCAATAGAGGAGGATGTAAATATGTGCCAATCTCTCTCACCCCTCTCCTTTGCTTTTTTTATAAAGATGATAGAAAAAAAGATCACATCTTTAGTATTTTCTAAAAAAAAAAAAACCGCAAAAAAAAAAAAAGCTAAATATTTTCTTCTTTAAAATAGAACTGGGAGCTAAAAATTCCCATACCTCGTGAATTTTTAAAAGCTCCTTTGCCTTCAATTTAAAAGATCTCTGTCAAACCTAGATTGATGTTGTGCCAGGGGAAGCTTCTGTGCTTGCTCAGCTAAAGGCTAAGAACTGTCTCTTGTGGTGTTGGCACCCCCTCATAGCTGTGCAGAGGCACCCAGGCCAGCCAGATGAAAGCTCACTTGGCTTCTAGGAGCAGCAAAATTGCCCCAGACAAGATGTCCTTGGCTTTTTGTCACTCCAAAAGTGCATGCTGAGTGTTGAGCTCTACGACAGCATTAGCGAGCGACTAATGCTGATTTTCCTTGGCAGACAACCCACTGTAGAGCAGCAAGAGAGGAACATCTGGTCTCTGTTTGGGGTGCAGCGACCTGCAGTGATGCAGGCAGGTAGGGGGAAGGGAACAGAACCCAAAGTGCTGCACAGATTGTGTGAATGTGTGAAGGGTGGCACAAGGGGTTGAGATGCACCACTACCAAATCCATAATGAGTGGTTTGAGCGTAACAACTTCTACGGGCTGTAAAATAGATTAGATTGCATGAAGTATGTGAGTCTAGGAACAAACCCTCTTCCCAGCTGAGTCCTCACCCACAGCCTGGTGCTGTGCAAAACCAGAGCAGCAGTACACCAGTCTCCCTTCTCCCAAAATACTGGTTTCCATAGGTCAGAGAACAGTGTGTCCATGTGTGGGATCTGGGTAGCTGGGGATTGAGGACAGAGAGAGGAGGCATTCACTTTCCAGTCAAGAAGCAGCCCAAGAGTTTTTTCCAATTTTGTTACACAGTTTTGTCACTCCTTCCTTATTTTTAGAGAGAAAAAAACCCTTAAAATACTTCTGTATGATCTGCCCTTAGGGTGTTTATTTCTGCTCAGACTCAGGAGGAGGACAAACTATCTGGAACATGCAGTCCCATTCCTAAGTAAGCAGGTTTAAGGGAGTTGTGATTAGCATCAGATAATTCTGGGAGCTTATGGAAAATTAAACCTCTCAGATATTTCAGATTTGTCTCCTGCTGATTTTGGAAAACATTCTTTACACAAACTTAGGTCCTGTATCTTTAATTCATATTTTTTACCTTTACATCAAAAACAGTTAATAAGGTTTCTGAAAATGTTTGAAAATATTGGTTCTGCTACACTTTCTTCTTCTTCTGATCAAAAAGCATGACAAAAAAAATCATCTACAATAGCTTTCATTTAACTACTGGCACTGCATATCAAACTAGTTCTCTGCTTCCAACAGCTACCAGTTTAACAAACTCCTTTTTTCCCCATGGGATAAAGTCTTGCCAACCTCAACTAAATATTTGGACTTACAGGTTGTTAAAAATTTTGTGTCAGATTTATTTTTATAGCTCTAGAAGTGATCATGGCAACTTCTCAGAACAAACTCAGCATCAGAGCCCCAGCTTTGGAGAGCCTGGAATGTAAACCATGGAAGATGGAAAGAAAACAGGTTACCTTGGTGGATGAGAAGTCCTGTGGCCCAGTAAGTGACCCCTCAGAGTGTGGTAGGGATATGTGCCACATGGAAGAACTTCTTTTGTGACAGAGTTGATCACCATTTTTCTGACTTCACTTTCTTAAAAAACAAACAAAAAAAACCCCAAACCAAAAAAACTCAAAATATTTTGAATTATGATTAAAAAACCCAACCTGGAAACAGAGAATCTTCTGCAATATCAATATTGTGGTGCCCATGGACATCCAGTGTTTTCTTTATAGTGCAAAAATTTATGTTTCTAGATACAGAGATTAAAATAAAAATGCCACTTAAGTGTTCACTTAAGGCCAAATGTCTCCTAAACTTGAAACCTTCAGATTTTTCAAAAAAATATGCTTTCTCAAAATGCTTCAAAAAGAGACAAAAAGACAAGTCAGGGAAGCTATTTTTTCTGCTCTCAAAAAACAGGGATTAATCTTAGGAATTAATAAATACAAGGACCTAAACTGATTTCAGATTAAAAAATAAAAACTGAAAACAAACCAGGTTATTTTTTTAAATGGTCTCTGCATTGATTCGCTTCAGAGAAGGCTGTGTCCATGATGCTGCACTCCAGCAAGGGTATGTAAATGGAAACAGGAGAAAACAAGAGACCCTCTGTAATATAATGGTTGGATTTTGTCTGTTTGCTTGCTTTTCACTGTTTTAAAACCTCCTGATGGAAGATGTCAAATGCTTTTGACTTCTGCTGATTCCATGGAAGCAGAGGATCCTCAGCTCCCAGAAGACAGGCTCTGTAATTACCTTCACTGCTGTGATCACTATATTGATCTGCAGTGAAACAGCACAACATCAGCATATGTGAGTGTTTCTTTTATCTTCAGGGTGAAGGCTTGGAGAGTTTATCTTCCTGTGAGAGTATCTCCTATATTTTTTAATGCAAATCATTAAGAATATTGACAAATTAGTGAGATTTTATCTGAAAGGTTTTGGGGTTTTTTTTAGAGAGATTAAATATCTCAGAGATTAATAAATAAATTAATTTTTGTTTATCAGGGGAAAAGATTCTTCTAACAAAATACTATAATCAGGCAATCAAGTCCAAATACCTTATTTTAAAAAACCCTAAAACTTATGAGCCTGTGAATACCAAACAACCTAGTTTTGTACAACCTTTTGGCTACCTTTTAATATTTAACACAGACTACTTCCAAGATAGGTCTATTGCTTGCTATGAAATTAAACTGCAAGGGCTAAATTCTCTTTTCATTGACATGCCAGCCCTAACAGATGTAAGAATAGGCTGTGATGTTCCCTTCTTAGGCACATGGGTTTGAATTTTGCACCTAGTGTTGCTCCTTTATATGCTGCATTCATTTGCTTTTTGCTCCTGGCAGATAAGCTGAGCACTATTAATATGAATTTCCTTGCATAAATATGCTAATATGCTGGGGATAAATGCAGATCAGTAAGTAGCTGGAATGAAAAGATGTCCTCTACCCATCCAGATTTTTCATCCATGCTTTGATATTTTGCTGTCTCTTTTTCAAGCAGTTTAAGATTTCAACTTTCCAAAAATGCTAAAAAATGACCCCTGAAGAAAAGCCAAGAAAAACATAAAATGAGGAAGAAAAACCCCCACCTGTACCCCTTCTGGTGCCAGTATCATCTGTGTGATCACAGACTTCCTTTCTGAAGCTGGATTGAGACCAGGTGTTATTACTCTACTGGGTGCTGTCTGCATTTAAGTAACTCTTTCTGCTTTGAAACCCCATTTTTCAACAGTGCCACATCACTATTGCTCATCTGTGAGTTGAATGTTGGTATTTTTTTCCTGCATTAATTTATTTTTTTCATACCTTCTTAGTTATATACTTTTTTACCTAAGAAAATTTGAGAAATACACACAATTCTAAATTTCTAAAGAAGAAAAAAAAAAAGAGGGATTTATTTTATTTTACTTTTTTTTTTCCAGGGAAATATGCTCAGAGACTCCCTGTCTGAATCAGAGTTACTTTTATCACCCCAAGGGGAATAGTATGGGGTTTTTTGAGGTAAATTCTCCTTATCTGCCTCCATTTCCTACTGCAGCAACAATCTAGAAGATGTCAGATGTACCTATATATGGAATCAGTCACTTTAAAATTATAATAGGCATTTGAAACCACCTTTGTATTGGTTAATTACATTGCGTGTAATGTGGTAATGAGGTCACAGAAACTAATTTCATGACCTTTGTTATAAATAGCCATTAATTATTGTATAGCTAATCTTCAGATTCATCAGAGACATTGCATCTGAGATGTACACAAAAACAAAATTATAAAACATCATATTAATGTTATGTATGATTGTTGATTAAATGGTTATCATATTTAAATTATTCCCAAATTATCATGCAAGTAAGTGATGAAGGTAATCAGATAACAATGATTTGCTCAATGTTACAGTTTGTTCAGTGTATGACTACAAGATAAATCATTAGGCAGCTGTTTGAACATGATGCAGACTCACCAACACATCCTAAAATAACATCCCTTGTTTACAAAGCCAGGGTCTTACTTCTGATAAAACTTGGATTTCATAAAGAAGAAACAACCATAATCAAGGACATCATTTCACATGGATTTTTGATCAGATCATAATATCACAGATTGTTTGGGTTGGAAGGGACCGTAAAGACCATCCAGTTCCAACCCCCCTGCCATGTGCAGGGACACTTTCCACTTGACCAGGTTGGTCAGAGCTCCATCCAACATTGCCTTGGACACTTCCATGAGTGAGACATTCACAGCTTCTCTGGGCAACCTGTGCCAGGGCCTCACCACCCTCATAGTGAAGATCCCCAGAGTCACT
This sequence comes from Pachyramphus minor, assembly GCA_013397135.1. Classification (NCBI taxonomy): domain Eukaryota; kingdom Metazoa; phylum Chordata; class Aves; order Passeriformes; family Tyrannidae; genus Pachyramphus; species Pachyramphus minor. Next base: position 587,471 of record VYXB01005587.1, read on the forward strand.
GACATAACTTGTCACACATTGCAAGAATGAGATAAAATAGCTCCAGATGCGTGGATTGTAAATGTCACACTCTCCCATTCCCTCCCTCAGTGAACACTAACTTCTGCACAGACTCATAATCTCTGGGTGAGGAAGCTGGTCTGGTGAAACACCTGCCCTGCAAAGCCCACTGGAACACATAGGAAAGGAAGCAAGGAAGAAACAAAAGGTATCCAAGTCCTTTTATAAACTGAATTGGGGATATAAAGCATCAGGATTGTCAGAAATGATGTGTGTATGGTTTTTTTGGTAAACATTGGAGGGAAAAAAAGCTTCATTTTGCATTTAATTTATCTGCAAAACCTTTCTTCAAGCTTTGGTGGCAACTGAAAATAGATAGATTGCCCTGTACTCCTCTCAATGCCCTCAATCCCTCCTCCTTCGGTACAGTGTGAAGAGCAAATATCATCAGAGCTTAACAGCCAAATCAGCTGCAAGCTCCGAAAGTGTGGATTTAAAATAGGGCATGAATTCAGCCAAAATTACTTTAAATGTGTTACATCTTGACCAATGTTATTAATGAAGGAAATTACTTACTCTCTTGCTTCATAGATGATGCAACAACTCCTTTAATGAGCAATAATATATCAGGGCTTAATATGGAGAGGTAGCAAGAAGCAGAGTTGGCTTATGGGACACTTGGTGTTGTTTTATTCACAGAGGCCACTTCAAGTCAACTGATCAGAGAGCAGCTGACTAAAATGAATTAAGTCCTATTTTTTAGGAAATCTATTTCTATGGGATCTTTTATGTATTTGTTATGAGCATATGTGGTGAGAGCAGCGGAAGAAACAATAGGAGAACAAAGATACATTTGGAAAACCGACAGCAATTAGAAGAGAGGAAGGAAAAAACAAAATGAAACACCAAACCTGAACAAATTACCATGGAAGCAGAATTTTCCTCCAAATTTAGGAGGCAAAAAAAAGGCTTAATTGGCCCATAAGCAGGTCAGAAATAACATCAAATCACTTCCTGCTCTAGCTTGCTCCTGTATTGAGGTGCAGCCAGGATGGTCTTTGGTTCCTGGGTTCCTCTTGGGTTCTCTATCTCATGCTGAAATGTGAAAGAAAAAGCCTTTTGCAGAGATATGGTAGTTGGTATCATCTAGGTAAGGTTTACCTCAGCAAATCCTCCCTTAAGAAACCTGCACCTTGAGTATAGCTCTACTAAGTTCTCCATTTCCAACACCCCTGGTTCATGCTCCGCAGAAATCACTCCCAGATCACCATAATCCAAGTAATCATTTTTTGCACAGTCAAAAGAAATTATTTTAAAAATTTCTAACTGTTGAGACTTGTTCATTTCTAGGAAATGGTTGTAAAAATAGCACCTTATTGTTTCTAAATGATTTCCAGACAAAACTGTTCAATTTTCAAATTAAAGCTTCAATCTGCAAGCATTTATAAGTAGCAGCTTTCCTGATGTCAATGGCTTTATTGAATTTACGTTCTGAGCTTAGAAAATGAAACCATGTCCCCTCAGCATCACAAGCTCATGCTGGGACTGGGATTGTGCCCTGTCTCTCATTACACCAATTACAGAGCTGGACTTTCATTAGCACCAGGCCTAATCAAAGGCATTGGATCCAAACTGTTTTGACAGAACACTGGCTATTTGACAAAATTAATATTTTCATGAGAATGCTTTCCAGAGAGAAAGTCAACTTCTTTGTGTAAGATAAATGCACCCCTTTCCTTTTTCCTCCTACAATTTTGAACATGCATACACACACATAACTTGGAGGCAGATATGCCACCACATATTTCTAGTGATATTTGCATTGAGGTCCCTGTGCCACATCACTTCTTCTGTGTTGAACTGACCTACCAAATGAGAGGGCAGATGAGGATGCTTCACAGGAAACATCATCCAGGCAGAAATCCAGGGATTAAAAAATTAATAAATTAAGAATTAGCTGACTCCTCTTCTTCATTTTCCATATAATACTGACACAGCTTTCTGAGTCCATTTTCAAGATAACCAAAAGCATTTGGGTTTCTGAGAAGCTGCATACTTCTTTTTAAAATGTCTCTCTGTTTGTGACTAGATATCATGCAATATTTTGTTGTAATTGGTAAATCAAATGAAAAAGAACTTACTGAAGCATAGTTATTGCCCTGGAAAGTAGAAATACAAAATTGCTTTAAAATAGTGCCAAATTCTGTGATTTCCTACAGAGAAAACTGAAAACAGAGTAAAAATTAAAAGTACTGAATTTACAATCAAGACTAACATCTGACAATGGTTCTTCGGCTAATGTTGAACATTTATTTTTTAAAAGTTCCTTATTATAATTTACTACAATATATAATTATAATAATCCTTTGTATTTGTATGGAAATAACAGTGAGAGTAAAAAACAAAACCAAGACATGTCTGAAAGTCAGACTCATGTCTGCTTTGGAGTCAAAGTGTATCTGGCAGAAAATAAGGCAATCACACAAAAACTTGGGCTTATTGTTTAAACATCAAAACCAAAAATAAGCAGCGAAAACCAGGGAGCTGTTCTGTCCATCTAATATAATCAGTCTTCTCATGACACATCAGCAATGTCCTATTTTAGGTTAATATATCTTTTGGATGACTTACTTCACAAGTCCCCTGGTCAATGCAAGGGACTTGGACACCAGGGCATGCTGAGAGCCCCTTGATTTGATCAGTCCATGCTCTGGCTGTTTGGTGTTTACAGACAATTACACTGTTCAAGGTTTGTCCTCAGACACAAAACATGAGCTGGATTTTGAAACCAGAGTCACCAATGTCTGGATGAAAATGTGGGACTCAACTCTCCTTTTCGGATGGGTATTGGAAATTATCTTGTCATTACAGAGTGAAGTTCTGCGTTGGCTAATTTAACCCAATTTCCCTTGATCATAAAAAAGACCAGTGTAAGTTTTAAGCCATTATATCTATGCAATTAATAGAAATAATATAATATTTTATATATACCATAGCTATAATGTCATTATTGCTATAGTATGGAGAGTACCAAACACACACATATCAAGTCAGGTACTGGTATTCCACTACCAACACAGATAAATATATTTGAAAGATATTAAACTTGAATGTGGGCTGGAATTTTCACTCTTTGAGCTTCCTGGATGAAAGACACTCCATGGTTAATAAGTGTTAGGTCTGTGATATATTCTTAATATTCCTTAAGGATAAACATGTGTGGAAAGTCCATTGCTGTTTTTATCTAAAGAGAATCCAAGAGCTCCTATTAAGGCCAAAGCTAAGAATACACTGTGCTGTCTGCTGAAGACCAGATTGCCCAGAAATTTTTTTATAACTGGCACTATCATATTAAATTCAACCTGTGAGTCATTTCAGAGCTCCCTGTAAAATAAGCTGATAGAAAGGGGCAAGTAGTTATGATGGGAAATCCTGGTTTCTTCCCCTCTCCTTGGTAACAGCCTGAGCCTGGAGATTATGGCAATGGGAGGAAAAGTGGAGGATTCTGCTGGTAATTCTCTTATTTACATAGTGAGTCTCAAGTCCAATATCTCACACTGTGGTCTCAGCTCTTACTCATCCCTTACCTGCTTTCTATTTATTCAATTCCTAAAGTTAATTTCCTTAATAATGTGAAAGATACAATTTAGAAAGTGTGATTTAATTTGCACCTTTCCCTCTTCACAGTCTCAAGTGCTGGCGATTTACCTGAGTGCACTGTTGATTCTGTATTAAATAAGTTATTGCATGAACTTAGTGTTAAAATTTTGCTTTTCTGCTGTAGGATATTAATGATTAAAAACAAAGTGGCATTTTGAAGGATGGCACCAACTCAGGTTACCATAGCCAATATACAAATTAAGGGACACAAGCATATTATTATTATTATAATAAAGCAGTTATAATAACCTGCAGTCATCCTAAAGGATGAAAAGGATAAGAGAGGGGAGAGGACAATATTCCTTTGGTAGATGGATATAATGAAGATAGCCACATGTTGTCAATCATCCCTTAACTCCTGTGAGGATGCTTTACTGGGAGCAGTGCCCTCCAGTATCCTACTCCAGTGACCAGGCACCAAAGGTTGCAGGGTCAGTGGCCTTTTGGGATAAGGCTCCGAACCACCAGCAGAATCAGATCAGAGATAAGCCTGGTTTGCTCCAGGCTACATTTGTTGAAATTAAATTCTTTTGTGAAAAAGTCACCCTCCAAAATGCAAATTGCTGTTGCAAGCTTACAGACTTTTGGAAATGAGAAAGCACGGATGCTTATCCAGGCTTGTCACCGATACGTTTCCGAGAAATTAAAAAAAAAAAATCAAACCAACAAATCGAACATTTGTTAAAGTTTTGGGATAAGGCAGAGGTAGAACCACTTTGAAAATACCTTCCTATATTTAGATTTCATGGTCTAGATACTCTTTTTTCATCCTGAGTCCGTTCCAGGAGGAGTCCCAAGACTGTATTTTTCCCTTTCCACATTGTAGTGTATGGGATGCAGCCAGGGGATGCTAGAGCTGGGCAAACAAAGGAGCAGAGTCTGAGGATGCTACATAGATGAGGCAGACCAGAAACTGGTTTTTATTCTAACACAGTCATCTCCTTCCTTGATAGAACAAAATAGTGTAAATATCACTAAATAATAAAGGTACAAACAGAAAAATACCTTAACTGCTTTCTCCCTCAGTTCATGTATTCAGCATTCTTGAAAGGGTCTCCATAGTGTGGCATTTTTCAATATTAGATATGTTGGTGTTACCATTTAATTCATTACCCAAGGGTCTGTGGTGTAAAATACAATTTTCCTACTTGGATTCCAACCATACCTGCCACGCATAATAAAAGCCACACATTCATTTCACAAAAAACAATAGAATTCCTTTCGGGGACAAGCTTTTATAAATGGCTGAATCTGCAGTGCTTCTGATTAGACTACAACAAAAAAGAGAAAAGGAAAAAGAAAGGAAAAAAATGTCTCCCTGTGGATATTTGTTCACAGTGTTACAACGGCTTCTGGGAAGGAGGATTGCCTGTTTCTTTAAATAGTGTTGGTTGTCAGCCATGTGTAACACACAATTAAGTGTGAGACAATTACTCCGCTGTCTGCAAACCAAGGAGAAATGTATGCATGGAGATATGTTCTGGCTTGTTAACATGCTGGAAAGCAGCTTTGTGCAGCTGCCACGAGGTTTTCCCCTCTCTTTGCTGGCTGATTTCAAGAGCTGGCCTGGCCTGGTGGGCTCAGGATTGACAATGCCACAAGCCCATCACTGAAGCTCCTCTCTGAGTTAGGAGATGGCAGCAGCACCTCCAATCTCAGCTCTGCAGTGCATGTTGACATCGGTGACTTTAACAGCTCAGTGTGACCTGCCAGCTGGAGTGGTCATCATTGCTGCTACAAAATGCTGCTCAGGGGGTCCTGGCTGACGACCCCACTCTAAGCCCCTCCAAATGGGTTTGACAGCACAAGTATGATTTCCTCACAAACACAGTTCACAGAATATTCTGAGTTGGAAGGGACCCACAAGGATCATCGAGTCCTACTCCTGGCCCTGTACAGGACCATCCCCAAGAATCACACCATGTGCCTGAGAGAGTTGTCCAAACGCTTCTCGAACTCTGCCAGGCTTGGTGCTGGGACCACTTCCTTGGGGAGTCTGTTCCAGTGCCCAACCACCCTCTGGGTGAAGAAACTTTTCCTAATATCCAACCTAAACCTTCCCTAACACAGCTTCATGCCATTTCCTCGGCTTCTGTCACCGGTCACCAAAGAGATCTGTGTCTGCCCCTGCCCTTCCCCTGACATGTGGTTGCCTATTGAGTTATTAATTTATATTAATGATCAATGGTTAACAGTTTGTTTCAATGCTCTTAGAGGTCTTTTCCAGCCTTAATGATTCTATGGTTCTTTGATTTATTATATCACCAACATTTGTTTATTTTGCCCTGAAAATGGCACCCTGCACCAGTGTTGTAACAGGTTGCATACAGAGGAACTGCACAGCTCTGCCCTGAATTTCCATGGAATTTAGTGGGATCTGTGGTTGCCCAGCACCTCAGAGGAGCAGGCACTAATTGCCAAGCAGTGAATGGAGCGCTGAAAAGAGAGCAGCAAAGTCTGCTATGATGCCACCCAGAAGATTAGGAAGCTGTCACACTTGCTCACAGTAAGTCACTACTCACTATGCTTTATAAAATAATAACAACATCTAATGTTCCCTGCAGCTCACTCCTGCTTCTGCACTAAATGCAGCACGAGTCTGTGATAAGAAACCAAAGTGAAAAGTTCATGAAGGATGGGAACACTGCAGTCCCTCTGTCCTTGGCCTGCCTATCCTCAGGAGCGCAACCAGCTTGAGAGAGCAGAAAATCACAAGCATCCATATGAAGCTGCATATGCACGACTTCAGGCCAAGAAGAAATCCCATATGTATCTCCAATATCAGTTAAAGGCTGCCATTCTCTCCCAGGACTTAATGGGAACCTGGAGTCAAGCAGATTATGACTTGCATTCCCTGGGTTTCATGTGTGTCCTGAAACCATCTGACTGCAAAAAGCCTTTACCATTGCAAAGGTTCCAGGAAAGGGCTCACATTCCTTATCATATCTTCTAGTTTTTCGTATCACTGGGCTGGTACAGGCATAACATATCAGCAAATGTTCATTTTGAACTCACTCATTAGTCTTCTTTCATGTCAGGGTTCTAATACAAGTGAGGTTCACTGTGTCTGTTTAACTACAGTCAAATTAGAACCACAGCACGTAAGCAACATCAATTTGTAGAAGGTGGGAGCTGTGTGTGTGATTCAGCAAGAGAAATAACTCCCAGGACTCCTACTGTCTTATCAAGTGATCTTGAGATTATAGTGGCACAGTTAATTTTGGATACTTACTTACGAGAGCTAAATAAATAGCTCGGTAAATAAGGACAGAATCTCATCAATCATTCATTCTGATCTGCAGTTGGATTCAGCATGCAAATCAAAATCTTAATTTTCATCCATCATGTAGGGAAAGAAAACATTTGAGCAAAATGAATTCACATATTCTACTAAGACTGTCCAAAATGGTTCAACCAGAATCCAGACTTCTGGGTGAACCTACGCTTTGTGCCCAAAAATAAAACTTACAAGATACTTAACTTCATGTAAAAAAACCCCCAACAAAAACAAAGAAACTTGCCTATGATCAGCTTTTCCTCTTGCCCTCTGTTGGTGATTAACTTTGCTGGAACATCTATAGGGTTATGTGTGCATTTTGCAGCTGCCCCACCAGAGATAAAGGAAGTTTTGCATTTGCAATAAAGTAAGTAGTAATAGATCTCACAGGCTTGATCTTCAATCCCAGGCACTGCTTGTAGAAGCATTTCTGAATGTGATCTGACACTGGTGGTATTTCACAGGAGCATGGACACCCCCCTCAGGGGGATGACTACAGCCCATCTGAAGAATCTTGGAAAGAAAGAGTTTGGGCTCAGCTGAAACTCCATTCTCTCCCTTCCTTCAAGAGAAGGTGCCACAAAACAGAGGGGAAGAGGGAACACTTCCCGCCAACTCCTGCAGTCTCTTTTCTCAGCCTTTCTCTACCTTCCCCCATCAGCTTATGATTAAAACATACATATATAATGGAAGAACATTTAGTTGATACTTGAATCAACAGAGTGAAAAGTACCTTCTCAACACCAAATCAGACAACGCTTCCAGGGTGATATATTGAAAATCTTATGAGAACACAGGCAGAAAAACTAATAGTGTGTATATAATTAACTCCAAGCTGATAAACATTAACTACTTAATTCCTGCCAGATATACCAGGTACCTCTTCCAACACTATGTTACTGTTTGAAGATTACCTGTCAGAAACTGATAGCACTTTAACTTTGATTAAATCACTTCAGAATTTGTGGAGGTTGGAGTGCTGACCTGACTTAAATAGAGAAGGAATCCTTTCAAACAAAATGCAACATTTCAGAAGTTGGGCTAGTTTTTATTTTCCTGGATTGCTGCAATTCATCACTTTTTTTCTCAAATATTTTTGGTCCTTCCAAACTATTAAGAAGGTCTGACGAAGAGGAGCAATGCACCAAGGCGTGGTCTGGCAAGGAGTTCGACAGCAAAAGTTTGGGTACAGCTAAGGAGATGTGCAATCTCAAATGGTTTCCCATGGTTTTTTTTTATTCTGATCCAGCTGGAGGAAGTTTTCCATTATGGCCTTCTGGATGGCTGATCAACTTCCAAGTATAGGGAGAAGGGAAGAAGGCCTGTGTCATCTCTCCTTCCTCAGCTATTGGCAAGTGTAAAATCAATCCTGCAATCAAGGGCTACAAATAACGCAGTGCTTTACTTTAAACCTCTCTCAGCTCTGTGCCATGGTAGCATTTCACCCTTAATTGTGCTACCACTCCTGTTTTGGTCATAATCTAATGGAAATTAATATATGCATATATATGTATATGTATGTATTGCAGATATACTATCCATGTAGACAGAACTGTCTGTCTACATATAAAGAACTATATAAATGTATTCTCCCTGTGCATTTAACCCATCCCCATCTCTTGGTTTTAGAGATTAAATTCCACTCAATGAACATTGTAGTCACCTTTTTGGATGCTGACTCAGGAATGTCACCAAAACCACTTGTTTTTATTTCCCAAGGACAAATTTAACTTGTGTTTGGATTCAGGAAGAGTCTGATGGGCAATTGTACTTGCCCCACTGATGAGTAACATAAATAGTTCAATTCAAGCATGTAATTAATGGTCACTGCCCGAAGGTTGTATTTCATTTGATTTATAGCACATAACATTCTTTTTCAGGCCCACTTGTTATTTAGCCCTATTAGTAAATCTTTCTTCCACTTCTTCTTTTCACTGTGTACAAGAATTTCCTTATTTTTGGGGGGGGCAAGTGGGTTATTCTATGCCAACCCTGACCTGCTCTGCTGTGGCTGCCCCAGTGTCCCCCTGGCATGGTGGATATGCCCCAACTACTTATGCAGTCTGAAAAATACACAGTAGAAACAAAAAAAAGGGAAAAAAAAAAAAAAGGGAAAAAAACCCCACCAAAAATAAGTTGGAGTGAAAACGCAAAAGTAAATAGTTGAGAATACACCCCCCAGTCAGACCTTTCCTTCCCCTTCTCTGGCCAGCATCAAAGGCTGGACTTCTCCCAACTCCTTCCTCCTCAGAAAAAAAACAACAAAAACAGTATTTGGGAGAAAAATGAGTCTTATGGTGGGTAATACTCCAGAACTCTTCCTTCAGAATACACTCACCCTGCTTGCAAGTGTCTGGCCAATGCTTGGAGGCCATCTGATTGTCATGGATAGACCAGCAAACCCCTTTGAAAGCCACGTCAGCCCCATTTAATTATTTTGCTTCACACTTGGGTGCCTTTAACACAACAGTGCCTGCAAGGTGTTCTATGTGCCAATGGCTGCCTGGGAGAAGAGCAGCTGATTTAAAGGTTGGATGGGAATTAAAAAAAACACCAACAAAGGTCCATTATGGTTTCCAAGGAGAGTAAAATGAAACAAAATAAGAACTAAAAACAAGTGCCCCAGTAATAAGCATCATGATTAAGGAAATGGACCAAAGAGAAACCAGAAAACGCATCATAAGTCTTCAGGATCAGCTCCCCACATGCTGCTCTATCACAACTGGCTGCTCAGCACCCTATTACTGCCCTGCAATTCAGCTGCTGGAAAATGCCTGCTCGTGATAACACTGATAAGCCATTACACCCATGTAGAAGAGTCTCACTCTTCATCTGGGCAGCATTTTGGAAAATCAGGTCCCTTTGAAATATGTTTTTAAGGCCAACACAGAGCCTCACTTTGCCAAGTCCTCTGGGAGCCCAGACAATGTGAAGGACCCTTAGAAAGGATAAAACCAGAGCACCTGAGAAGTCTTTCCTAAGGCCACATCAAGCACTGCTTTGCCAGGAGAAATGAGGCAGAGCAGTTTGCCAAAGAAGGGTGTCAAGGTGTGTCTGCTGGTCAGATCCATTGGGATGGTGCTGGCTTCTCAGGAATGCATCTGATGCTTGTACAGTTCAGCAGAGGAACAGCTTTTTGGTTCTAAATTACTTTTTTATTTATTTAGACAAATATTAGAGGGGTTTTTACATATGACATCTTGTCTATAATAATTATATATTAATTCTATTTAAATTATATATAAATAATCATATGCAACACAGTCTACCTTAAGTGACCAATTATACTGTTCTTCTCCCCTTCTTAGCCATTAATTTGTTGTCACATGACTTCTTCCTTTTTAAGTCCTTGTTTCAAATCATTATTGGAAGTGAAATCATGCTAGTATTGCTGGCCTAGATATTGGCACAGACATGTTGGTAAAGTGGGTTCTATTTTCATTTTCTCCAGAACTCTCTTCAGTTCCTGTGTGTGTTATTCATCCCAGAGTAGCACTCATGAAGAAGTGACTTTTGTATACAAACTAAATAGTGTTCTTTCTTTGTTTTCTCAGCATGGTGAAGAGCCAAAACACGTAAAATAATATTAGCATTGATCAACATTAATTTTGCCAGTAGTTACATTTTCCAAATTCTGTTCTCCACCTTATAATAACATTCTCAAATTATAAGACACAAGACTCAAATTGCTACTTACACTGACATCAAAATGTAGCCATTACTCTTGTTATATCGAAATGAGTGTGTGGGAAAAGTAGGTTTTTGTGTCTCTTCTATGGTTTTTTCCATACAAATCAGTCTTTCTGCTATCAGAAATGTTTCTTCACAAGAGAAAGGAAATAGAGTTTGGCCCCTACATGATAAAGTTGACCCAAATGCCACAGCTGCCTGTCCTAGCCTTTATTCTGTTTTAACACTGCTTTTCGCTTGAAATTGGTCACGTATGAGGTATGATTGAAAAATAATAAAAAACCAACCAAACAAATATAAATGTTAAAAACTATCAGAGCAATAAGAGTATTTTAAACTATTATTTTGTACTTACCTAACTTTATTTGCAATTTTCCTATCACATTTTAGCATTACAGTTTTGCAGAGTTAACACTCTACAGGATTCTTCTCTTCTTATATGTGATATTTCAAAAATCCTTTAATCTTAACCCAGGGAAAAATAAGCTTTTTAGCAGTCACTTGTAGCTATGGAATTATTATAAATGATAATTACAGTTATAACCTAGTTATTAAACTTATTTCTTTTAGTTCCTAACTCATGGAGATCATAAAAGTTAGTGGAGTTATAAACAGAACATAATGATGCTCTTAAAAAGTGACCTTCCTTACTGGTGAGTTCATTTCTCAGATGGTTTATTGAAAGTGTAAAAAGGGGGAGAAAAGTGGAAAAGACCATCCAGAAGAGCTGATGGGTATGAATTAGGGAGAGTGTGATTTCATGTATCTAGTGACACAAAACCCAGATGTAAATTCAATGCAGGGGTGTTTTCATGACTGAAATTTTGCTTCAGTATCTAGAAATAGCAAAGATGTAGAAAGATTGGAATATATCTAGAAAAGAGTCTTTCCCCCTTTCATTTGTCATCACAGCCTTCTCCAACAGAACATCCACAGCCTGACTCCACAGCAACTGCCTCTTTGGATCTGGCTTCGTCCTGCCTGCTCAACAGCAGTGGGGTGGCAACAGAAGATGGCACATGCCTGTAATTCAATAGGTACTTGGCAGGGTCTCCTTGTCCCTCCTGGCAAAAGATTAATGTGCTCCCAGGCATTTCTGGGTGTTCCGTGTCACTTGAGTCAGCAACGCTTATGGTCAGCCCCAGGGAATTCTTGGCAGGAGCAAAGCCTGCATCCCAAGGTGTGCCTGTGTCCAAGAACAGCTGGGACTGGCTGGTCTCTGGGCCAGGGACTGGACTGTCAGTGTGTGTGTGGGAGAGACAGGCTGAGGGGAAAAACAAATAAATAAAACAACAACAAAAGAATCTTGTCTGCAGCATCACTCTATAGGCATAATTTTGTTGATTTTATGTGAAAACCATTGGATTCCTTCTTTACAGAGAAACTTGCCCTTGGTGCCAGCTTATCACTTACCTCCATCTGTGGGAAGTTCACATCAGACCACAGGTGGGGTATGAATTAAAAGAGTGATGAGCTATTTTCATATTGTGTCCCTCTAGCTCTTCCTCTCAGCATTTCTATGTAGTTTTCTATTCCAGCTGCCTCTAGAGCCTTCTTGTGAGTTGTCTCTTATTTTCAATTTATTTACCCAAAGATGCCTTTACATTCCCAAAGGCCTGAACTGCATTGACTGCAATTTCTGTTAGCTGTTACACAGCATTAAAAAAATCCATGAAAGTATCTTCAGCTTGGCAAGAAGGAGATGAAAAATGACTGTGTAAGAGAGAGGGGGAAAGGTCAAAGTGCTGGATGTTATCCTTAAAAACAATGTTTTGTTAATAAATATGTTGTTTGCCAAGGGTGGCAGACCTTGGAATATCCACACTGTGGGAAATCTCTCTTCTAGCCTATCAAGAGCACCAAGATGCTTTGCCGCGTGGACGGAAAACATCCACCCAAGGATCATCTCAGGGGCAAATCCTTTCACTCTAAGTCAATAAGCAGTCAGAGATTTTTAGGATATTTTGCCAGGCTGAGAGAAGCTCTTGGATGGATTTGCAGGAATGTCAGTCACATTGTTATCCATGTGTTCGGAGCAGAATTTATTATATGTCTATCTAAGGGGAAAATTATTTAAAGCAGCAGATAAAATGCTGCAGGAGGGGTTCTCTTGCAGTGAAAGAAGATCATGACACAGCAGATGGACATCATCCATTTCCTGCTGGAGTGGCATCAGTACCACAAACAGTATCGTAGAAGAAAGAGGTGACAGCAGAGTGTTGATTACCCAGGAGAGATTTCCTTTATAACAGAAACAATTCCTCCAAAAAATCATTGTACTATAGTGATTATTCGATGTGGTGCTGGCTGAAAATGAAAAGGGATTTTTCGTTATAAACCCATTTCTACATTCCCAGTTGTCACAGCCGCAGCAGCAAAGCCCTTAATGATTTGTAGGTTCCAAGATTAAAGAAAGCTATTCACTGTGTGTCAGCACCTATGCGAAGTCTCTCCTTGCACAGTGGGAATTCTTTCCAAACTGTCAAGAAAGTGCCAAAGAACCAAAGCTAATAGGGCCCCATAAATATTAATATAATGAAGAGAGTTGCAAATTGGCAACTGAATCTTCAAAGTCACAACTCTCTGGCCATTATAAAATTAGTGTTTCATGAAATTCTACATTTTAAAGAAGGTCCATCTTATCACCTGTGCTGAGAGGGGACGCATTTTCCATTTCTATTGCTCCATCAAGCAAATACTGATGTCCTAATACCAGGGATGAGTGAAATACAGGAATCTGAGCTGTGACTCACCAGGCATAAACAACCTTGCACATGCGAGACTGAGCCATATGTGCAGAGGAACACCTGTAGCTTTGTAGTTTTACTCCCACCTCTGCTGAGGCCCCAGAAGTAAGACCAGTTCTAGCTGGTGGCTTCAAAAAAACAAGCAGTAATTGCTGTTTGTGAGAGAACTGTTGCTCAACTCTTTTAACATATGCACCAGACAGTACAAGTAAGTAGGCTTGGAAAGAGATTGAAAAATATAGCCTTGAGACTTTTGGGAAAAGATTCATTGAGTTTTGACAGCACAGAGAGATAATACAAATAGCCCAGAGGTCCGACCTATGGCCAAAATTAAATGAATATGATGTTGCTTGTCTGGTCCCACAGGGAGAAACGTCCACACTTGAAAACCAGTCTGGCCCAATCCCAGGTGAGTCAGAACCGGTGAGAACAGAGGAAACAGAGGATATTTCTTCAGGTCTCAGGTTGATATGCTCCCTTGACCATCCATGGTCAACTCTGCAATGTCAGGACAAGGGCTGCTGGATGTCAGCAGGTCCATACCGAGCACTGAGCGACCCTCTGGCAATCTGGCCACACACAATCCCTTAGAAAGGAAGGAAAGCCTTCCCCCCTCCTCCTTCTCCCATCGCCTCATATCCACCCTTTTGTTTTTCCGTAGGATCATGTTTTGACTTTGATTTACCACAGGGCTAGAATGGTGCAGGCAGTATTTAGATGGAAAAAGAAAATGCAGAACTGCTTCTGTAATAGTTGTGGGGTATAGATGACCTCTTTTATACTTATCTGTCAAATAATGATAATATTTTTTTTACCCATTAAAAGTTTTGTCTGACTGTTTTATTATCATTTAACAATTACTGTGAAAGATTTTTTTTTCTGTGTGCTGTCTGCAAACCTGTTGAGAAAACAAACTTAAGCATCATTGACACCTCATCACATCTCTTCTCCCTCTTCCACCATGAACAAAGCACAAACAAGTGCAAAATGTTCTAAACTCCTCTATATCGAGATTTCATTTAAGCAGAACATATCCAAAATAAATATCAGGTCCAAAACTTACAAAGAAGACACAACTGAGGGAGCTCGCAATTACGAGCAGATTTGCTGGAGAATAAATATGCTTCCTGGGAATGCCATACCAGCCACCCACACAGTGTGAGACAGACTCCTTTGCTTGTCCTAAGCTGGAAATGTCTCACCCACCCTCAGTCGTTGCAGCTCTCAGCACTTGGACAGGATATCTACTACTCTTACCTCATTTGCTCTTGGTATCAGGATGTACATTGACCAGTCAGACAGGGTCAGGGCAGATCATATTGGTCTTGGGCAGCTCTTTTGCTGAAGAAATTATCTTTTATGGGCCTTTAAGGATTGGTTGGGTATGAGAATTAATATTTAATAAAGAAAAAATTCAGTAAAATGTGGAAATAGCTTCCTTTTTTTTTTAATGTAAAACTAGATGCATTATAACTTGAATATTCATCAGGCAGACACCACCAGACCCACTGCTTCCATTTTAATAAGCAACATTACAGAGACCAAAATGGCTCCTCTGCTCTCCAGTAGAAAGAAAATTTCATAAAAGCCTATTTTTCTGCTGCTAACCCACCCACCCATCAGTTTTATTTACCTCTAAAACCCAGTAATCACATAAATCCTTAGCCTGTTCCCATATTACAAAAACAATGGTCCAGAACCAAATGATGGAGCAGTAATTTAATCTCAGCTCTTGGATGCCACCCACGAGCAACATAAAGAGCTGTGACCACTGCTGTGACTGAACTGCATCTGGGAACACAGTCTGGGGCTCTGCACCATCCTGCACAGGAGCCACCGGTCAGGTATTTGTGGACTTGTCTGGCCTCTTTCAGCCTGTTTGTCCTTGTCTTCCACTGAATATTGCACGTGACTGAATGAAAGGGTGCTCAAGCACTGGAACAGCCTGCCCAGGGAAGGGATTGAGTCATCATCCCTGGAGCTATTTAAAAGATGCGCAGATGCGGCACTCGGGGACGTAGTTTAGTGGTGGGCTTGGCAGTGCTGGGCTAACAGTTGGAATCAAAGGTCTTAGAGGTCTCTTCCCACCTAAAAGATTCCACGATTCTATGATTTCACCCTCTGGTCACTACCAAAGTTAAAACAAGGAAAGTCCATGGGGTTAGGAGCAAAAGCACTTGGTCCGTGAAAGAAGCAAAGGTTGATCAGAGCAATTCCACACAAGACGCAGCAAAGTTCGAAGAGCTGAAGAGTCAGCACATGTCATCAATGCCATTTTAATGCCTTTTCAATGGAGGAAATATCCTAAGTAGTTGTGTGAGACCTAAAGCAGTAATAATTCAGGATGAACGGGGTTACAGCTGATATTACGGAGGACAGAGGCAGGAGCTGATGTTCTTAAAGCACTCTGGTGTCAGAGCTTTGAATTCAGAGCAGTTGTGAGAAAGTTATTCTGAATGGAAACAGCAGAGACCAAGAGAGGCTGTTGTCACTGAGGTTAGAGAAGAACAGGCATGGAGAATCTCAACTCACTATGGTGTAGCTACCAGCTAGGTACCAAACTGGAGGATCCACATGAGATCAACAGGCCAGAAAAGAGATGCACCACAAGGACATGATACAAAGTTATACAGCTCAAAAGCAGTTTCTCCTTTCTGTCAGAACGGCAGGCAAATGATGGGAAACCTCATGAAAAATGTTGCTGTATCAGACTACCTTGGGTACAAAAAAAGACCAAAATTTTATTGAGATTCCATAGGTGGGTTTTATCCATCAAACCATCCGGTTACACTTTGTTTAAAATCCAGACACTCATAATTGAAGAAATAAAAAGAGCAACATTAAATATCTGTATAAACATGTGTGTGTGAATAAACACATAAACACACAAAGGCACTGTTTGCTTATATACACTGCTTTCTTAAGGAAAGCTCCTTTGAGAACCATCTGTTGCCTGAACTCTGATGATGATCTGGCTGAGATCTCGTCAGTGGCAATAAATCCATCCTCATGCACATCCAATCTTGTGACTGAGTAGAGGATTATGATAACTGATGAGTCTCAGGTTAGCATCTTGCTCCAAGTGGACAGGTAGTTTGTTTTCTGCATTAGATCTGTGGCTCACTAAAAAAAAACGGTTTTCAAGCACACATTTTCCATATAGCAGAGACATCTTTTGTTCTGAAGTATTACAGAAAATTTAACAGATTTTATAAACTCCGTGCATTGAGTTTTGTTACGTTACACTGACACAAATCCGCAGTTACTCCATTGATTTTGGTAAAATAAAACATGTCTGGACCATGTATTCCTACTCTGTAGCTTTTATGCTTTTCACTGAAGAGTCATGTGGACGTTTTGCACATAATTTATTTCAGGGAATTCCTAAGCATGTCATAAATCTTTCTCATAAACACGTATATATGATGAACCAACTCCACAGCTAATTGATATATGTGCCAATGTCGATGCTAAATTTTTCTGAGAAATATGTGTAGAGATTTTATTAATAAAGTATTACTGGAACACTCAGCCCAGATACCTGAGGAATTTACTAAGATCACATAAAATGTATTTTGTTTCCTTCAAACATGTAAGACCTGATCTGTAGCCAGTTATGCCAGTAGGATTTTTTCCATGGGCAGAAGTACAGAGGCTGCACAAGACACTGACCTCAGCAGTAAAACTGGCTCATGATCCTTCTGTTCCTCTGAATCTCTTTTTTCTTTCTATTTATTCTCATCTTCACACTTCCACTCACAACCCCACCACTTATGGGTAAATACTTGTGGCCTGGGAGCGATTCCCTCTGAAGGGGTTTTGGCTGCTGGAGCTGGCACAGGGGGAGTGTGGCTGGATTTCAACCTTGTGGAATTGTTCCTGAAACCTCTGTATAACACCTGCACAACAAAGGTCACATCTGAGCAGCCTGGTCCCCTGCCTCTGGCAGCAGCCAGGGAAACAAGAGGTGTGGCTGAACCCAAAGCAGGCAGCAAATATCTGTAGGGAATTGCTGGTGGATGCTGCCCTGATGCCGGGAGGGGAAGGGAGCCCTTCGGTCACGGTCTCCTGGCCGAGGATGCCAGATGCACGATCGCCAGGAGCCTATTAAATATTGAAGGGCCAGCATTCAGCAGGCAGGGGAAAAGCAACATATTGATCGACTCATTTTGTTGCTCCAAGGCAAAAGGTTTTGTGATATGACTTGCAAAGAAAATGTGCTTCTCCCTGCTCCTGTTTGCAGCCAAGGAAAGTCAAGGAAGGAGGCTCCAATGTGAGCGTGGAGCCACAAGAGCCTCTGTGTGGATATCGATCCCAGTGCCTGCACTGTGCTGGGTGTCAGTGACATTCCCAGCTCCTTACAGATTGCTTTTGGCAGCTCCACTGATGTGGAGTACTCTCTGCATGCAAACAAAAGCTTTGACATTCACTTGGGGGCTGTAAGTGACCTGTTAATACCATAACATCTGTATGGCAAACATGGGCTGTGTATACCTTCTGGGATTTTTTCCTCTCTCCTTAGGATGCTGCAAAGAACAAGGATCTTTCACAAGGGGAAACTGCATCCCACAGTTATACTTTATCCCCTTGAATTTCTTTGCTGTGATTGCACCTTGACCCTTGGGAAGGTTCACAACCTATTATGGGAGGAATGTTTTATTCCAAACCATTCTGTTCAATCAAGAATCTTTTCATTCTGCTAGAAATAACAGATTCCACTGCCAGCTGGTCAGTAAGTGAATTATAAAATATAGTTATAGTATACCACTAACAAAGGTTGAAGCTGTTATTGAATTTCACCACTTAAGAATAGTCCTTTTTTTTTTACAGAGTTTTACAGAAGTGCAATAAATAATAACTGTGTTATTGGATATCTCTTGATTTTAGCACTAGCAGAGTAATTTCTTTTTTAACAAATTTAATCAAAACCATACTCCAGCTTATACTCATCCCACAGGTTAATGTGTCAATATTTAGGTAGTGCTGCTTGTGGCATCCCCACGTTTGTCTCTGGCTCTACTCTTCTTCCAGTTGACCAGGATTGGCATGACACATACACACCAATCTTCAAAGAGAGGAGAAATTATTTTTGCACAGAACAGAACAAACATCCTGCTGTGAAGACCACATTTACCAGCTGACTTGGCTCCCCTCTATTTTCTTTATGATGATCTTTTTACAGTGGGTCAGCAAAAAATTTTCTCCAATTCTTGCTTTAAAGAGTGAGCTCGTCTCTGTGCAGGAGAATCCCTGATGGGAATCCTCCAGCCAGGCATTTCTGTCCTCTCTTCACACCAGAACAGCCACATAGTTGATTGAAAGCTGTGACCTGTTTGTTAAGGCTACAGTAATTACAATTTTAATTAACCTTTGCACTTTCTGCAATCAACAGGTAACTTATTTCACTTATTGACAGAATTAACCAGTTCTCACTTCCATCATAAACCCCAATAACAACAACATCTCTCTCACCACATGATTTAGAGGCAGAAGACACGAAGAGGGTAGGAAATGGGTCCCTCCCTCATTCCACCAACTCCTCCAGGGACGGGACGTCTCCTTTTCCTACTGCCACCTCTCATTCAACAGGCCACTTCAGTTTCCTGCTTCAGCCTCTGTAACAGCTTAAGAAAAGTAAAAAAAAAAAAAAAATTTAGTCACTCCTCCCTGACAAGTTTGTAGCTCCTGATTTTACATTCTAACAATTTCCAGATTGACCCCTTTTCATTACTGAGTGAATACTGAGTGCTATATACCCTTTTCCATCTCTTAAGCTTAAATCCATGCCACTCCTGAACCATTAAAATACAAAAGGGTGTCAGAGACATTTTGTGGGCACCCAGTCCAGCTCCCTCCAAAATATACTGGAATTTTCAGTCAGTTTTAATGGAGGTTGAATCAGACCTCCCAGAGTGTAAAAATTACAATTTTCATGCTCACATGGTTCCAAAATAGAGGTTTGTTTCAGCTTTTGAAAGTGATACAGACATGGACTGAAAATATGAAATTATTATGTAGGTATTCAGATATGGGACTCTAACTGTGGAAAAAAAGTCCTCTTCAAATATTTGCACACCTTTCAGTGAAAACAGAGAAATAAACCACTAATGTAATATCTGCTAGAGCATTTCAGGAAAAATATCTTTTGGGGAGGAGGGGGGGAGGGTTTAGCTAATAAATCCAAAGTAGGTAACAGTGGTAATTAAAAATTATTATTGCTCTTGTCTGTCATGATCTGGATGGCTTTTGGCTTCCCTCTGAATGGATTTCAAAATTTCTGCTCTGATGGCTGCAAATCAAAGTTTTATCCTGGAAGGAGACAGTTCAACCCTTCTCCGTCCCCCTCAGGAGGGGAGAGTTTGTTGCCAGGGATAACACATTAACTTGTCCTTCACAGCCTGGGAAAGCTCTCCAGTTCTGGGCTGGGCTTCCCCACCCATATAGGGGTGAAGGAGGTGCTGGGAGCTCCAGAGCTGGTGCTCAGCACATCAGGACTGTAACACTTTTTGTTGGTCTTCCTATTCTTTCTCTTCCCAGGGACACCGAGTAATTCCTTCTTTGATCTGGTTCATTTTCACAAATATTTAAGCTGTCTGAGGGGCTCTTGGGCCAACAGAGAGCACATGTGGCCCTTGGGGCTGGCTGTTCTCCAGCAAGGCATGGAAGTAGCTGTGACCTAGGAAAGGATTTGGGGATGGCGTGAAGAGGAGAGCATCAAGAGCTCCATTACAAGACTGATTAGAGTGTCTTAACAAAAGCTAAAAGTTCCTTAATCATCCTTGAAGGTTAAAAGGTTCACGTTGTATTCCCATGTGCTCTGACCTTCTCTAGTTAGCATGCTGTTGGTATTTCACATCTGAAATATGAATAAGCTATTCATTATCATCACAGCCATTATTCTTCTGCGAGTCACCAGAAAGAAAAAGTTGCTCCTTTTCACAGGAGACAAGGTCAATCTACTCTATCAGTTGACTAAGCCTGAATAATGTATAAACTGTTTTTCACAGCAGGCTCCCTCAGCTGAGCCGGTGATAAGCAATGCATATCCATAAGGATGGACAGCCAGGAAAGATAATCTAGTGTTTGGACATATTTTTACTGTGAAGTATTTGCTATGTCTGCTACAGCATCATCTGAATGAGTGGGCCTTTGTGGATAGAACCCTGATTCTGTTATCTCTTTGCTACAATTCCTTCTCCTTAATAAGGTGGGAGTTATGGTGCAGTTCATGTTGGACAGAACGGGGATTTCAGAGCAGGAAATATTTATTTTATCATTCTTGTGGTTGGTATCAGCAATATCTGCATTTAGTGCCCAGGTATAGTCAGGTACCGCTGGTAGGGAGAGGTAACAACTTTCCTTAGGCCAGCTGAAATAGTTGAATAAAACAGAGGAACTTTTGGGCACAAGAGTCTTTAGGGAGGTTAGAAAAAATGGCTCAATTTTGTTGATGTTTCTCTTTAGGCCTGAGGAAGGGTTTATGTGCCAAAAAGCTTGCTTGGTTTTAGCAGCTGTATCGCTTCACTCAAAAGACTCTCTTACCCTTCCTTGCAAACTGCCTCAATATATCCTTAGGGTATCATGACACAACAACAGTGCTGTTAATTACATTAACCATCTCTCATAATGAGAATTAATGAGAATTCTGCCATTGTGAAGAGTGCAGCACAGCACTAAAGACATTCTTAGCATTTTTCTACTTGTCTGATGCTATTTTTATTTCATTTATTAACTTAATTGGAGGACATACAGACGGAACACGCACACAGACCACTTGTCCCTACCTCTGGTGATGAAGTTACAGCTTCATACAATATAAATATGTGAAATACAACCATTGCAGTTTCAAGGGGTTTACTTTCTTCTTGTTTTCTCTGCCTGTTTCTCTGCCTAAAACCCTAACAGAAGCTTAAACTTTTTTGATTTTGACAGAGGTGTGTTTCCATAAAGCCCCAATCCATTACAAATGGAGATCAAGGCCAAGGCTGAGTGAGTTGACTGAGTTGCTTAATTTCTCAGTGACTAGTAATGACTGCACCTATAAAAGCCTGATGCTGCCAGAAATGCCACTGTCCTGATATCTCTGCAGTTATCCCTTTAGGGATGATGAGTTTAAGGTCAGCAGAAGGTAAAGTCCTCAAAGGCCATAGAACTGTAAGCCCACTTGAAGGATTTGTTTAAATCTTCCCTGAAATTCCACTGTTATCCATATCCTTATCCCACAGCTTACACTTGGTCTAAGTGCTACCCTAAAACCATTAGGAGTGATTTCACAAGCGCTGCGTAAATGATGAACAATTGCAATTCCTGCCTGCATGAATGATAATAATAAATCAGAATTTTTCTTTAAGTGCTTCAGGTCAGTCAAGCCTCCATTTAACAAGTTTCTCACGATAAGGCTGCTCACTCCTCTCTAGAAGAGGGAGGGCTGTGGGACATGTGTCAAAATGATAAGAGCAGCCTGTTTCCACAGTCTTACTAATATCAGGTTATTCCTACATTAATAATGAAACATCCTGGGAAAAAAAAATTGCTTTTTTCAGGCCCAAAGGAAACCTGAAAAATCTTTTTTAGTTCAGCCAAACTATGCTTTAAAAAAATATTTTTAATTTTTATAAGGGTATGAATAAGGGCATTTATGGGAAATAGATTATACTATCACCCATGTATGTAGGCTACAAGGGCTAAGTCAATAGTTATGTCAGGCACTTCCATGGTCTGGGGTTCAAAAACTCTGATAAAGAAACTTGTTAAATGCCCTTGTCTCCTTTTCACCTTGAATTCCTGAAGGTCTTTTCCACAGAAAATAAATGTCCTCAATGGGAGGAAAACAGAGCTGTGTGATGAGTATGGACAGAGCCAGAAGTGACACACTGCAGTTTTGCTCTAGAACTTGGCAATACTTATATTCTATTTTTCACTGGAAAAAAAATGCCCCTTTTCCCCCCCCTTATCAACTCTGCCTGTTTGGATAATAATATTTTAAATTAAAAAAAAACCTGTAATTTTATCCACACCTAAAGCATCTCAAGCCCTCTTTTCTCCTAACTCTTACAGGAATTTTCAGTAACTTGAAGTGACTCAATAAATTCTTGAGAAGGCATCAGAGCATGCAGGAGGTTTCAATACACTGATTTTTATTTACTGTATGCTCGAGTGGTTTCTGAACCAAGAGAAAGCCACGCGTGGTTACATAAGAACTGAAGCACACAGTAAGCAGAGCAGATGTTGCTGTGACCAGGGCTCAGAGCCCTAATTGCCAGCTGGCATGTTTTCCTTAATCTGTTGGAGATATCGACTTGCCAGGATGAAATGTGAAGTTCCTCTGAACTCTGGGAATATTGGGTGCGTAGCTCATCACTTCCTGTGGAGTGAAATGCTAATTATAAATGCCACTCCTCATTATCTGTGGAACACTGCTAGTTTAAATACTTGCTAATCTCAGAACTCAAATCCAGACTCAGGAATGACAATATCCTGGTTTTCCTCCACTGCTGCTTCTGCAGGCAGCTCTCAAGATAGCTTTCAGAGTTTAAATCTCTTAGGCATTAGTGGCATCATCAGTACTTCTTTTCTGGTCAGGAAAGAGCTTGAAACACTGTTCCTTGGTGGACCTCATACTTCTGTACAAACCAGATTTATATGCCAGCATTTCCAGTAGTTTTCTATGGAGGCAAAAATGCCTTTACCTATAATTTAATTTGAAATAAATTACTTAAAAACTAATTTTACAGCTGAAGATTTCTGGACCTACAGGGAAAATCCAGAGATCTGTCTCTGGTCAGGAGGTCTGGGTCACGTGGAGTCTCCAAAAGCAGGACAGCCATCTTCAACCATTGCAAGAATTAATTGAAGGTAAGATGTGAGAACTGGGAGTAAAAGCATTTCTAAAGAGTTTGCAAACACCATCAAGGGCCCTACAGCCATGGAGGATATAAAAGCTCCATCATGGGAATTTCTTACAGGTGCAGGGAGCAGTGCTGCTGCAGATGATGAACTGACTGTTAACCTGAAAGCAAATGCAACATTTATTACTGTTAAACTGAGCACAGGTGCCAAAGGCAGCCACAGGATGTGATAACAGCCCTGAGAGAAAGCAGGGTGCAGGAAGCAGCTGGTTCATGCTGGGAGGAAAACCCTGCTTGTCCTCCAGCAGAAAGCAAGGAGAGGATGCGGATGGATAATCCTCTGCTGGAAGATGAAAGAGAATACATTCACTTAAAGGCTGCACCCTTCTATTTCTGTCTAATTTGATGAGTATTTAGAAATGGAACCTTTTCTATGCATAGTAACTATGAAGTTCATCTTCCTTTTAATGTGTAGCTGGGCTAGACGACCTCCAGAACTCTCTTCCAACCTAGATTGTTCTATGATTTTATTGTTCCTTGTCAGGTATTCTTCAGATGCCTCAAGGTTTTACCTGAAGCCCTAAGGAAGAAAGCATCCATTTTCGTGCCATCAGCTTCCCTAAAGAGACAAGGCTGGCATGTGGGTTGAGTTTGGTACCTAAAATACCTCTCTGGAAAAGATAAGCGTGTTTTGTAATCTATGATCACAGCTGTCATAAGTAAATCTTTGGTTTGTGAGGAAAAGATATGACCAGAAATAGAAGAACATGAGAAAACTTGAAAGTAATTTTGTAAACTGAATTTATGCTAACTACACCGATACATACAGAAAAATACAGGTATAAACTCTTCTGGCTTTCAATGTAACAGAAACCTGAAAATGGTATTTGCACAAAACTTAAACATAGAAAATTCTGTAGAAGTTTAAATGCATATTAGCCTGATTAGGACAAACAAAATATTATCTAGCAGTCAAAGGTGAGATAGGAGCAGAAATTGTGAGGACCACTGCTGAAAGTGAAATCCTGAGCAAAATAACTAAGGTTTTTAGTGCAGGTTTAGCAAGCCAGCTTCTTTCTAGCATCTATCATAAATAGGTAGCAGGGTGTTTATTGCTACAAACAGTGTGTTTAGAGACACTAGATGGAAGTCTGTAATGTGGAACAAAACGTAATGTGGAAAAGGACATGCAAAAATGCTGCAAGTAGCTGCATGCCAATTTATAGATATTTATAACCCTGAAAAATTGCAGCTATGTGTATCATCCTATACACAGGTGTATTAGAATTATGTACTCTTCATAAAACAACAGAAATCCAGTTAGGTTGTTTCCTCTCCCCCCCTATATTTATATTATAACAAAATATTAGTAAAGAATTTATAAAGGTTAATTGAAGATGTCCTGAACATCTCCAGGGAAGGTGGCCAACAGCAATTTCAATTAATTTTGCAGAAACAGACATTTGATGACAGATTTCTGAGGTCTGGTAGCGAGTTTCTGTACAAAGAAAACAGCAAACCAAACCAGGTATCTACTAAGACCTGCCCTAAGTCAGGCTGAGAAGTGCCTTAGCAGTGAAACGGGGATTTTCTGGGGTGACTCTCTTCCTTAGAGAATTCCAACAAGGGCTGGAGCCCAGTCAGCAGTCAAAATTCATATTTTCACAAGAAGCCAGTGGAAAACCCATAATGACTTTCTTACCCTTCCTGATCTGATCTCTTCCCCAGCTCTCTGATGATTACCTTGCTGGTCAGGCTATGGGCTGTCTCTTCTACACCTGTTGAATATTTAACCATTCCCACAAAGTTCCAACAAGACTCAAAGATGGAAAGCAGGTGCCTGGTCCCGAGGGCCAGGAATTAGAGCACTGGTCTGGTATGGCAGAAAGGAGATCGTTGTTTCCAACCCAGGGAATGTCTAATTGTTTATAAAGCAGAGCATTGATCCTGGCTTAGGCTGTGAAAGTCAATGATCCAGGTGTGAGAATTCAAAATCCATTAGATAAAATCTTCTTATTTCTAAAATTGGAGCGATGTACAACCTCAGCTTTATCTCATATCAGTTTTTTTATCCTCTTGGATGACTGATTCTGCAGGAGATAATTTCCCAGCCAGTCATGGCATCATATAAAAACACAGGGCTATACATACACCCACGAGCAGGCAGGGCTTCACAAAGCTCAGTCTTTAGAGAACATTTGTCTTACTTAACTAGGACAGATAAATTTTATTGCTTCTGCTGATTTTTTCACAGAAACCAGGACATTAGTTAAACAGTAGACTGGGTTTATAATCCTCAGGAAAAGGCTAGTTAGGCATTTAAGGATGATGATCCTGGCACCCCACATGTGGAATAGCCTGGTTATCATTTATACCTTATACCACTTCATTTATTCCTCACTATATCTTTAACCCAACGAAGAAAAAAATTCTGTTGACTGAGAAAAACTTAGCTGACACTCTGAAATGGAATTTAACATCCTGTACAAACATTTCATTGGTTTCAAAACTCATTTTACAGCATTTTGTATTTTGTAACTAGGTACTATTATTTCACTGCATGTGCATTTCCTTCCTGATCATAGTGCTATGCTGTTTTTTCTATTGCTTGTGCTGTTTAAATAACACAGAAAAGGGAATAACAATTAAAATTTACAGAAAGAACTAAGAGAAATTGATTGATCCTAACAAAGAAATCCTGACAGTCCTAATAACTCTTTGGGTTCCTGCAGGGTACACTGCAGGAAAAGTGAAATGCTCGATGAAGGAGAATAAACGAGTTTGTCTTGGCACCAGAGAACTCCATGAGTCATCTTTTTGAAGAAAAAGAAGTGAAACTTTAACTTTTAGTGCATTTAACGACACAAATGACTTATTCTTGTACTGTATATAGAAATGAATTGGGGACATTAAAATAGCATTTCCTCTTTCATTTCCTCTACCTTCTGTTCCCTGTGAAACCTCTTCAAGGCAGCCAGTGACTTGCTTCATTTCAGGGAACATATGATTTTCCTTTTTCCTTACTCCCATCTCTGAATGTGTTTAATAGTAACTTTCATTTTTGGAGCATCTTTTCTGAGGGTAGTAGCTCTTCTCTGGACTGAATCCAAACTTTCGTCCTTCTGTGATTTTCCTCTTCTGCAATTCATAGAGTAGACTCATGGAATCACAGAACAGTTTGGGTTAGAAGGGACCTGGTTCCATCCCCCTGCCATGAGCAGGGACACCCTCTACTAGACCAGGTTGCTCCTATTTGATTTTGAACACTTCCAGGGATGGAGCATCCACAGTTTTTCTCGGCAACCTGTGCCAGTGCCTCACCATCCTCACAGGAAAAATTTTCCTCCTCATATCTAATCTAACTCTACCCTCTTTCAGCTTGAAGCCATTACCCCTTGTCCTATCACTGCACGCCCATGTAAAAAGTCCTTCCACCCACTGCCCCCTCCCACTGCAGAGGTCCTCAGAGTCTCATTCTTGGTCTTCACCTTTGTTGCTTTATCCTCAAAAGTAGCTTTACTCTGGGTTTTAAACAGGAATACTGTGTCAGTGTGGACAGACTGTGCATCTCCCTCAGCTCCCTTGGGTAACCACACTCACTTACCAGCCTGACTCAGTTCTTCCGTCCGCAGTATCACTGTGACTTCCCATTCTTCTCTATTCCAAGGATGAAATCACCCAACTGGGTGAAAAAATACAAACCTCTGCAAGTCCCAGCCTGAGCTCTGACAGCAATCCAAGTTTTGGGAGAGTCCTCTTCAGCTCTTTAGCTAGAAGTCTGGATTCTCCATGAATTTGGCAGGCCCGTGCTTTTTCACAAAGAGGTATTTCAGAAGTGGGAAGATTTGGCAGACACAGACAAAAGCTGAGGGTATGATGGCACAGGGCAACTCAGAGGAGAAGTGGAAGGACTGGTCAGACCGGACTAGCCCTGGTACACTGTGGGGAGGGATGCAGGAATCAATGGACCACAGAGCTGAGCATAGTCTAGAACCAAGTTTAAAACAAGGTAAGTTAAAAACAATGTAAGGAAAGAAATCAACATAAGAGACCTTTAATCAGACTATGTCTGACTCTTGTGATGCTGTTGCTTGATTTCATTTCATTTTATGGAAAGCTCCACAAAATGAGGCTCATCAGCAAAAGCAGAAGTTAGTACTACTTCTTGATAAGTATTTGAAATCATAATTAATTTCAAAAAACAGGGTTGAAGCTTGCTTTCACTTCAATTTATCATTCAAGAATATGCTGGAGATTTAAATCTGAGCTGGTCTTGCTCATTGGGCTTAAAGGCTAAAATTTAGGTGAACCAAGCTGAATTTGGTATTCCTGGAATGACTGTAATCTCAAACTAAATGCTTTCATGTCATGTTTACAGTGTAAATATTAAAAAAAAAAAAAAAAAGAAA
>VYXB01005587.1:615137-674473 GCA_013397135.1 Pachyramphus minor
AAGGAAAGGAAAAAAATCAGAATGTTTCCAACCCCTTTTCCTGAAGAAACACAAACACAGAGAGGGCACAGAAACATGAAGGTCAAAGAAAAAAAAAAGTATATTCATTTATTTCCCAACAGCTGCATGCTCTCATCCATGGGTATTGGACAGGAAACAAGGTGGGTTTATTTTTAATTTTCATAATTTCAGATATTGTTTTACTTTACTTCCATAAGCATCCTGTTAAAAAATGAAAGTGTGGCAGAAGAAGAGCTTGAAAGCCAGTAAGTAAGTCCCCTGGTGATTAATACAGGGATTTACCTTAAGAAACAGGAAGCCAAATTTGAGGTCCACCTTTCAAAGGAGGCAGAGCAGAGATGGGAAGCTACCAGGGGAGGGGCATCTGGTGACTTCCAGAGGTTGTTTATCAGATTTTCTTCCCAATGTGCTGATAAATTCTCTGTCTTTTCTTCCACTACTATAAAAACCCTGTGATACTGTAAGGGAAAAGGGAGTTGACTCTTCACACAAGCAAGGAATGGGATTACAGGGAATACCCAGGGTCTATTGTGAGCACATTCCTTCAAAGATGTGGGCACTGTAGAGAAATGCATGAGCCATGGGAAACTCTGCAAGCTCAGGAATAATGAAAATATAAAGACCTATTTGGGTTTGTCAAGAGAGATCTCAAGTTTTGGTATATAGAAGTCCATGGTGAACATGGACTGACCCATCATTTCTTTGGCTACATTCAATCTGACATTAATGGGATCATGATTTCATTCCTAGACTTTACAGTGAGGGGGAAGCAACAATAAGGATGACTGTTCTCCATCTGCAGACGCTCATCTCTTTATAATAGCTTCATTCATCTTTCTGCATAGGTCATCTGGTTTGTGCATTTCTTAATATCCCCAGGATCTGGGGAGGAGGGGACTGAGGGAAAAGAGTTCCATAGGAGAATTCATATTCCAGAAAGAACAAGTCTTTTGAGAAGATGTTGGATGATTTTGACCTTTCACACTATAACATCTTTAATTCAAATCCTATGCTAGATTTAGATGATGGTGCTTCAACGGCCTAAGCCTGTTCAGTTTGCTCCTTTTCAGTTCAAGTTATTATGATTTTCCTGGGTTATTATATAATGTGCCTGCTTCTGTTCATGTTTTACAACAGTTTAGCAAAAAAAAAAAAAAAAATCAATGTTTACAGTAGGTTAAGAAGCTGTTATTTCCAGTCTATAAGTGGTTTAATGCATGGCTGCTCCCTGATTGGTAACTTGCTCTTGAAAATAATTGCATAATCCCCATGTTATTTCATTGCCATTGACACACTATGCCATAGTTAAAAGCTTGGTGCTTTCTGTCACACACATGTCACTTGGGGTGACCTTGATCCCATTAGGAATATATTCTGAAGTGTGCTGTAAACACTATTAAAGCCCCTTTATGAAGTCAGGTCCCTTTATAGTCCTGTGATTATGGTCTAGCTTGTCATTTTTTGTCACCTTGCAGGGTTCCCTAATATGGAGTGTTCATAGTACTTTCTCTATATTTTATTATGATAGCACAACGTTCAGCAATATGTTTGGAAGAATAATAATCCCCCCAGCCAGTGGGGATGGCCATAACCCAGCCAACATCCCATGGATTCTGGAGATGTGGCTGGGAACAGCCTTGTTGTTGCTGACCACTGTGATGGACTATTCCCATTAGAGGCCACTCCAGCTGGATGCAATTTAAAGGAGCCCTGAGGGGGCTAAAACTAAACTTATAGTTCTGGGGGATAAGGAAAGCAAAAAAGGTGGTTTGAAGCCATATGTTTCTCAGCTGTCCCCAATTCCCCCAGCACTCCCCAGCATGCCAGGCACATACTCCACAACGCACAAGCCAAGCTTTGACACAGACAAAAATTTGGTTAAACATGGGAAAAAAACAGTGTATTTGAACTTAGTATAAGCTGAATAAAATGTCCAGATCACCTAGAGCCATATCTCTTGTCAGTAAAACAGAGCACGCAAATGCCACATGATTCTTCACGAGTCCAGGGAAACACAGTCGTACAAAACAAACATTTATTAATATTGGGTGCAAACCACAAGGCAGAAGTAAAGTGTTAAAACAAACCATGTTTATT
This sequence comes from Pachyramphus minor, assembly GCA_013397135.1. Lineage (NCBI taxonomy): Eukaryota > Metazoa > Chordata > Aves > Passeriformes > Tyrannidae > Pachyramphus > Pachyramphus minor. The sequence continues at coordinate 617,256 of VYXB01005587.1, forward strand.
TAGTTTAGCATACAAGCAGAGCAGCATTAGGCATGGCTGAGTTACACTTTTCAAAGGATCATAGCTTTCATGAAGGGGAAAAGACTTCTATTAAAGGCTCCAACTAGCTAGACATTAGGTGCGTGACACCAAATTTTTGGCTCTTGGAGATGAAACAAGCTGCTGGCATGAACCAAGGAAAAGCAGTGCTTACATCCCTTGTTCATACAGAGCAGGACCATCTCCCAGTGTGTCTGCCTCTGCTGTTCTCCTTTCAAAGCTTGCTGACTTCTTTATAAAAACAGCTGACAAAGATGCTGCTGCCTGCTTGCATTTTGTATTATTCCTGTAATTACTTGTAATATTAAATTTTGTGGGAGAATGGTTAGCAGCAGCACAAAGTTTTTCCTCATCAAGTTAGGCTTGTCTTAGACTGTCATTTAAAGCCTTCAAAATGAACAGCCTCATTTTCTTCTTCTCTTGAAGCAACAAAACCCCCAGGGCAAAAGAATACTTCCGCTGATAAAAACAATCTCCACACATATACATTAAAAGAATATTTCCATACCTTATATTCTAGATTAAAGCTTCACATTAAGTTTATAACCCCACCTGCAGAATTCTTGACCTGTCTTTAAAGCGAGATTTGGGAAAAAAGGTAAAAAAAAAGGGGTTTTTTTTTTGTAGATTTATGACATACTGAATGTAATTACTGTATGTAATCCTCCAAATATCCAGATTGTTGTTCTGCTATTACATTTTTTTTGTATTATACATTTCATGATGTGTTGACATGAATCAAGAGGAATCAAGAAGGCAAGCTCCTCATGTATATTCCAGCTGCTTCACTTCCATTTTTTAAATGGATATACTTAAAAGAAGAACTCTTTGCTTTCTTTTTGTCAAATGTCCTCTTCCTATAGAGCTCTGAAGCCTCAAATATATATAGTTTAGTGTCATTATTTCTCTAAAACTCTAGATAATGGAACACTTTTCATTGGAAAAAATTACAAAAGGCAAAAGCTTCTTGCCAAGCATCTGTTGACCTGTATTTGGTCAATAAACTCTCTCAGGACATAGGCACAATGCTCCTGTGTCTTGAAATGCATGCAGATCAATATCATAGTCTGACAAAATGTAAATATAATTTGACTTAATGAATTTATTTTGACTTAGATACATGAGACTTGGCTTGTTATGCACCTACCATCAGGAAGTAATGGAAACGATGAGGACATGTATCACCCAACACTCATCATTTTGAAAATTCACAAATATATGCCAAAGTGATGTCAAACTTTGACCAAGTTTCAGCTGAATAGATGCCAACTAATGGTTTTGAGCAGAAGCCATGTAAAACTCAGTGGTTTTGACTGAATTTGGAGGGTCACCAAAAGCATAACAATATCTAAACCAGTAATAATTTAAGTGAAGCCAATAAAGTTCCACCCTTGTAAGGTGGAGTATTGAAATTTGACCGAAGGGTGATAAAAGTCTACAGGCTGAAAGACAGAAAGAGACTCAACACTTCTGTTTCCATGGGCCAACACAGCAAAGCCTGGGTAGCTCTGTTGGGTAGTTACTGCTTTCATCTGTCAACAGGCTCCTTACTTACTCCTCACTTTCATTCATCTCCACTTTCCTAACAGGAGCTTTATGGCAAAGTTTTAGGAAATGTCAGGATAAGATGTGTTCTCACAGGATAAGAGGTGTTCTTACAAAAACGATGGTGTCATCTCCACATTTCCTGAGAAATATCTTTAACAGGAAAAATCTCCTGGCCCGCTCTGGAGCACTCTGTGCTTCTTGCCTGTCTTCTGGAAAACAGAGGGATGATTGGAAAGAGAGCTTTTATCTCTAGCTCACAGCATCTAACTCAGCACAGCTCAGTGGTAACTAAACATTTGGTAGTAATTTGACAGCTTGTGTCAACCAAGTTATCAGCCTGCATAAATCTTTTGCATGGAAAACAGCCACTTTCAATTGTCAAAAATTGCACATTTGATGACAACCACTTTTTGGGGAAATAAATGTGGTTTTGGGGTCTATATTTAGAGGTACAATCTCTCAATGTACAACAGAGAAACATAAACATATTGAGGCAATATCTAAGATTGGAGGAACAATTTTAGAATCTGAAAGTACAATCCATTGCTTCAGGCAATCTTCTTCTACCTTAGTACAGCAGAGACTGCACAATAAAAACTCTGCAAACAAAACAGAAAAGGCACACAACAAACTTTACACAGACCACTTCTTTGAGAGAAGTTTTTTAGTGATGACAAAGAGTTTTCTGAATTTCAGACTTTGAACCTGAGCAGAAGACAGAGACTAATTTAATTTCATGTGTAAGGTCTGTTGTTTTGTGGAATCAGGACTTAGTTCTCTGGAGATCTGAAATACCTATGCAGGGTTTGGGGTTTTTTTGCCCCTCTGAATTTGAAGACACCCTGAAAAAGTAAATCTGAAAGGTACAAACTATCTTACTTATTTTTATTTTCCCTATCTATCTCCTTTATTTTAAGGAGAAAAGATTTTAAAAATTACAACTTCAGTGGCAACTTAAATTGGCATTCTGTTGGCTTTTTGTAGCTTCAGATTTCCACTGACCACTATGACTACTCAGTCACACATTCCTTGTGAAAATACACACCCCCAGCACCGAGCAGTAGTACATGGCAGCAACTGGGCTCAGGTTGCTGTTTAGTGAACAAATCTTAGCTGCATTTAATGGAAAAGCTGGGAAATATTACAGGATCATACCATTCCAAACTGCTATAAGTGTCAGATATATATGACCATGTCTGCATTTGGTAAAATGTAATTGAACTCCGGGTATTTATCTTTCACTGTGTTTTGATTGTTTAATGTTATTCTAAGCTAAAGCTTTTCCCACCACCCAAGCCAATCCAGCTTTGCATTTTTATTGGGTGCTATCTGAATAACTGACTATGAAAAAATTTTTGAAAGGTTATGTGATTCTTTTTCAGAGCTCTGTGAGCCAGAGATTTTTAAATTATTTTTTTTTTTATTTTTGGAAGTATTAATTTAATTTATTAGTTATGAAAATTCTGGGCTAGAGACAGAAGAAAATAAATCATTCTCTCCCTGGAACATGTGCAGCTGCCCTGTGGACCACCCTCAGCTGCAGCTTTCTTGCAGCAAGGATGGAGCCTGTGTTTCCTCTGTCTCATCAAGCTCTCACCATCTCCTCAAAAGCAAGGAGGGTGGCAGCAGAAGTGATTTTCTGGTGTTGGTGAGACTGGGGAGAGCTGAGAAGGCTGCTGGACCCTGAGTGTCCTGCCTCACTCCTCCCTGCAATGCTGACATGAGAACTCTGGCACAGGGTGGGAGATGCTCTCACTGCTCTCTCCAAGCAAGTTCAGATGCCATTTCTGCTATCATTCCTCCTTGCAAGCCCTTACTCCACGTACAAGGGCATGTATTTCTTGGGAAAAGCAGACAATCCATTCCCCACATCAGCTATAAGCACGGGAACTTCTTGCTGTGACCCAGTCTGACAACCCGTGGGTTTACTTGTGATTCCTGGGCAGTGCACGAGTGACTGGGACCAGAACAATCTGGGACCCCTGGGCACTCCTAGGTACAAGAAAATGCTCTGACAGGGGCTACAGATACTGTTTCTCCTCTGCAAATGACTAAGTCTTTGCTAAAAGTTAAAAAAAACTTGCTTTAAGATTACATCTCTACCTGGTATTTATCCTCCAGAACTTTTCCATTACATCCTCCAAAACGGGCACCTCCCATATGGCCATCTTTCTGTGAGAGACAGAAAGGAAGGGAGAAAGATGGACTAGTGACAGCAGAAATAAAAAAAAAAAGTCAGTTTTTCACAGATTTTCGGGTTGATCAGTTTGCTGTATTAAATTACCCTCCTCTGCTCTGCTGTGAGTTGTTAATGCTCCGACTGTTTAAAGGGTATCTGGATCCCCATGGAAGCAAACAACAGTTACACGTGTTGTGTGGCTCCTTACAGCCTGGGAGTTTGGAGAAGAAGAAAAGTGAAAGAAAAATGAAAGAACTAAATACTCCTGGATATCTATGGAAAAGAATAATCACTTTTCCCATTGAGTCGTATATCAATATGACTCCTTTCCTCAGGGAAAGAAATGTTGGAGGAGAATGGAATGAGGAATAACTTTAATCAGCTATTTTACACTAACAGCACTCAATCTGAGATGAACATTAGTAAGTACCTGAGGCTCAAGGTTACACAACATGCCCAAGCCATGTAACAACAGCCTGCTGGCACCCTCCTCTTTGTTATTCCTGGTAAGATAATGCCAGGGAGAAGAGAGAGGGAAAGGAGCATTTGCTGTCCACATCAAGCAGAACCACTCCAGATCAGTCTTAGAAGAAGAACCAAAGCCTGGCTGTACGGGCTCCCCTGGCACACTGTTTTTTGGAGGAGAACTGGCAATGTCATTCCCAGGGTGCAGGATAGGGGCTCCTCAGAATAATGCCCAGTGCTCTCCTCTGGCATGCACAGACTTTCCCACTTGTAGAAACCTTTCTTCCTAAGAAAAACAGATCCTGTAAGGAATGCCAGGGTGCTCTAAGAGAATGCAAGTCTAGTTTTCCTGATGGTCTTAAGTGATGGTCTTAAGTGAAGTTAAAGATGTAAAGGGGGGCCCCCAACTTAGTCCAAACAATGAAACTAAAAAACACATTATTTTAACACACCCATGAAATGTATCCTCAAATGGTAGTATTTCTGGTCAAAACCTGTTGAAGCATCGGTACTTTCACGTTTAAGCACAGGAAACAACTCAGGCCATGGGGAAGAGTGTGATGTGGACTTGCCAGTCCTGGGTTAACTGTGGGAGTCAATGATCTTAGTGGTCTCTTGTAACCTAAATAATTCAGTGATTCTGNAGTCTAGTTTTCCTGATGGTCTTAAGTGATGGTCTTAAGTGAAGTTAAAGATGTAAAGGGGGGCCCCCAACATAGTCCAAACAATGAAACTAAAAAACACATTATTTTAACACACCCATGAAATGTATCCTCAAATGGTAGTATTTCTGGTCAAAACCTGTTGAAGCATCGGTACTTTCACGTTTAAGCACAGGAAACAACTCAGGCCATGGGGAAGAGTGTGATGTGGACTTGCCAGTCCTGGGTTAACTGTGGGAGTCAATGATCTTAGTGGTCTCTTGTAACCTAAATAATTCAGTGATTCTGTGACAGGACTGGGCTTGCAATCAGAGGCACCAGAATCTGTTCCTGGGAATGATGTTCCCTCCATCTCGTCTCACTGACCTAAACACTTCCTACTCTAAGTGGGTCAAATATATAGCTGTGGCACTATAGGGAAAGCATGGATCAGGAATAGAATTTGGCTGTGAAACCTGTTGTGCCATTAGTTCATGAGGAGCAGTATTAAGAAAAACAAGCTATACCTAAGCTCCATTAACTGGAAATTCAAAGTCAAAAGCTGTTGTTTCAAAGACTTCTTGGACTTTGCAATGGATTAATGGTCCAAACACCAAGAGAAAATGTGGGCGATATATTTATGCTACAACAGCAGTTGTAGTTTCATATCTGAAGATTTAGTTTTCTACTAAAAAATGCCATAAAACCAGTATCTCTCCATGTGTTTAGTCAATAAGTAATATAGACCAAAGTATAAATATGTCACAAAAGGTATAAAAGCAGAGAACAGAGGGAAAAGGAGTTGTTGTTGGAGGCACACCTTCTAAATATAGTTCAGTGTGCAGAAGAGAACACAAATATCTGCCAAACTCTAAATTTAGGAGAGGCCCAGAGCTTGTCCATACCTGTACACCTTGCATATGTGCAATGTGATGGGATAAGAAGTGCATTGCCAAATAGCAGCTTACAGAGAGCTCTGCAGAGCTGAACTGCAGCACTATCCAGAGGCAGAGCCATGTCCTGTTCCTCTGCAGTTCCTTACCCAGATACATATTGCTTCCATCCAAAACCTCTCCTGGAGGGTCTCCAAAATAAAACTGAGCATAATGTACCAACACCCTCCTGACCTGGCTGGGTATTAATGGCTTTTTACACTCCATATAAGAATATTCGTCTCACTGTAGTGAATTCAAAGTGGTGAAAAGCTGCACTGAAGGCTCAGTTACCAGGGGCAAGGTTACAGAAATATTAGCACTCCAACTCATACACAGGGGAGAAGACGAAGGCTCAGGAAGCCTCTGACAGAAATTGTCTCATTAAATAAGCTTTTAAATATCATTCAGCTTTTTTTTTTTTTTAAGTCCTATTTTGTATGTGTTTTGAGTCAGAGGGAAAAAAGCCACAATTAAATTGTTTCAAACTACATTGAACCCTACATGTGCCATTCCAGATGAAAAGGCAGTTTTGTTTAACTAGAACTCTCCCATCTTTCTCAATCTTTGCAACTAAAGTATTAAAATTATTTCCTTGCCATATGTTTACACTGTGTTAGCCTTTTGTAGTCCTGCAGCAGCACCTGATGTTGTGTCTGGTGTGAGGAGATGCATTGCACATGTAGTGATCCTCTTCCAAAAAACCATGCCAGTGGTGGGTTATCCTGATCTTCTGCAGGTTTAAATTAGAAATAACCCCGTAGAGCTCACCATATTAGATGCCAAATGCAATCAATATGCAATATACAGTTTATAAAGGGACAGCCAGTGTGTTGCAATAGGTACACAGCATCCTGGTCGATATTAAATCCCTCTCCTCTGTTAGCAAAGCCGGTGCACATGAAAATAGGGTGACCTAAGTGTGATCACATTTAATGGTTTCACAAAACACGTGCTATTTTTAACTTGGTTTCTTCTTGATTCCTCTTCTAAACAGTGCATGTTGTTCTGCTGCTCTGAATCCTCCAAATGACTTTGAGGCTGTAAATGTGTTGATGACAGCCATTTGCAGGGCTGGATTTAAATTTACCTTGTCCCACACCATTTATGCTGCAACAGACACTGACAGCCTGCAGTCACAGAGGGAAAACGGGAGTGGTTCAAAATCATTGCTCCTACAAAGTATAAAGAGAGACACTAGGAGGGAAAAGAACTTATTAAGATAAAATGCTACATTCAGAGCAATGTAAATTAAATAGGGTGTTGGTGTGCTCGTTGTGGATAAGGAAAAAGGCAGAATACTTTTGTAGCAACATGTATTGTCCTGAAATGAGGCAGAAAGGTGCAATAGCATGACAGTGTGACAGCTGCATAACAGATATTGTCTCCCTGGTACATTGTTTTTCCTCTCCAGCACCTGCTAGATGCAGATGTGTAGTAGTTATTCCATCTAACACAGACAACTGGGCATGATCTGGCAGAAGTAAGGGATGTGAAGGATTAATGCTTATTATGACCAGACCCGCCCAAAAAAACCAGTATTTAAACATAAGCTTTGCTACTGAAGTGCTCACATGTCACCTGTTCATCAGACACAAGTGCATATTTTTAGAAATGCCAAAAAGTGAAGCCTTCAAAGATTTTTGATATAACATCATCTCTTTGCTGCAAATCAACTCTTATAAAAATGAGCTATTAATCACATTTGCTTTCCTAACAGCAACTTCACTCCGTAAAACCAAAAATATACTGCCAATTTTGCATAACCCATCTTCTGGCAAATACGGTGCTTTTTTGAACAGACCTTTTGGGAAAGCCAGGAATGAGAACATTTCCCCTTGTTCCCCTTGGCTGGTCCCCCCATCATCAATATCTCAGGATGCAGAGACAGGAGCAGGCTGGGAGCTGGCTTAGCACTTTATTGCCCTTCCAAATATAGCTGGGCTGCCTTAAATAATGTCAAAAAACACCAGTTCCCAGAGACTAAATATATGACTGAGTCCTACAGGGCTGCACAGAAGTTTCACTTATGTCTCTTGCTGTCTGCACCTTTCCACGAAGAAGGAAGGATGGATGCAGAGGCTGCCCAAAGCATCCTGTGAATTCATCCCCTTGTCAAAAAGAGACTCACCTGGCCCTGGCAGAGCTCCCTCAGGGTCTTGGTGATGCCAAGGTGTGCAGAGCAGGCTTCATGGAGCTGTGGGTCAGGCTGGATATGTGCTCACACAGACCTGAACTTTTGCTTTTAACAGGAAAAAGTCATTTTATGACTATGAGGATGCTTGGGCTTATTTTAAGTGCGCGGTAGGTAACAAGGACTCTTCTGAGTTCGAGGCACAAGAATTTATAGCAGTGCACTAAAACCTCTATGTTAAAGCACTCAGAGGAGAACTGCCCTTACTGAAGGACTCTCAGCTCTGTAATATGCCATTACAGGGAAGCTTTCAGCAGCTCAGTAACTTCACCATCAAGGTACTTGCTGTCCACCTCCTCACTGGAATAAAGCCAGGTCCAGGTGCTCCTTGCCTTATCTCGCTGTGCAGGCAGCATTGTCCAGCCACCCTTCAAATATCCCCCCATCCTCCCCCACCAGACTCCTCTCCCCTTTTGAAGCACCATTTATCTAGGAATTGCCCAAATGATGGCTCTGGGGTTCTCCCCCACAGCTATCCCATGGAGATGGAGGAAGTTGAGGAGAAGACAAGAGGGATTTGGAGTGCCTTGGTGAAATGCTATTAGCTCTATTTCTAGATGCTCCGTGGTTTTACTATACGTATTCATTGTTAACTTTCAACATCAGCTTATTATAGAGAAAGTGGATGTCTTGAGGGCTAAATTTGGAATTGCTGAAGCAGGAAAAATCTAAAATTGCAATTGCAGCCTACTGAAACATTGAATTTGCTCTCTAATTAAAATTTCTCAAATAAACTTGAGCTCCTTCAGCATGCAGACCATCTTCCCTCTCTGTGCCTAATGTTTATACATTTGGTCTCTGTGGAAGGTGAATACAGTTTTCTTTTCAGATACCACCCCCATTTTAATTGTAGCATGTTCTTTATCAGCTTTAGTCTGTGTCACTAAAATGTTTTGGGTGTTTCTCCCTCCAACTGATATAAATTTTCTGTAGTGCATAGGATTAGGGAGCTTATATATGTTAAGGAGTTTATATATATTAAGGAATTTATACAATATGTGTGTGTATGTAATATATGAGTTTATATATACTTGCATTTACAGTTATATACACACACACATGTATGTATGTAATGTTCATATTCTTTATAACTAATATGAAAACCACACCTGGAAAACAGATAAACAATCTTTTTTTTCCTTTTTTTTTTCCTTTGTCCACAAAGGGATTTGTACCTGCTATGAATTCACTCTGTGTGTATCCCTGTGTGCAGCTGCAGTTTCTTCTGCAACAAAATAATGACATGTCTCTCCAATAGTGCTGCCACTATGGTGATTCACATCTATTTATATTCAGTCTTGTCTTGTGTCACTGATGTCAGACTTTAGTTTGTCCTTGCCCCTCCCCTTTTAGTTTGCTCCAGTGCTGATTGTTGCCATTAGAAATGGCAAAGTGAGGCTGTGTGCAGCACGACAGCAGACAGAATTAAAGGGCTTAATGAACTGCCCGTGCCACTGAGGGCTTCCTTTGCTGCGGCAGGAAGCAGAGACTCCAGTAGATCAATTAAAACATTCCTGTTGCAGAAAAATTGTAGGAAGGGGTTTTTAAGTGAGGAAAGGAAATGTATGAGGGCATTATATGGCTTCAGGCTTTGGTCTGGAAGAGCAAAATGAAATATTCAAGTCATTTTGCAGACATCTACAGCCATCGATTAGGAATGTGTGCCGAGGCCATCCGGTGTGCTTCTGGCTGAAGCAGAAAAATAAAGTAGGCATGGTTACTAAATATATTATCTTTCAACAGTAATGCATACCCACCAAAAAAAAAAAAAAAAAAGAGGTTTTTTGAATAAGAACTGCAGAAAGACTTTACGGGCATTGTGCAATTTAGAATAGTGAATCTCTGGCTATTCTTTGAGCTGCTCTGGCACTAAAGCAGCCCTAACATGAAGAAAGCTGATAAACTGCACCAGTCTTGTCATAACGCACCTCTGTTCGTAGCTGATATATGTCCTCCTTCCTAAAAATTCCCAGAATTCCCAGCTGTATGTTACAGCTAGGCTTGCAATATTTATTTTAACATTTCAATGCTGCATGCAGAAATAGGCTATCATAGAATCACAGGATGGTTTGGGTTGAGAGGGACCTAAAAGACCATCTCACTCCAACCCTGCTGCCATAGGCAGGGACACCTTCCACTAAACCAGGTTGCTCAGAGCCCCATCCAGCCTGGCCTTGAACACTGCCAGGGATGGAGCATCCCCCATTGCTGGGCAGTTTTTGGCAGTGCCTCATCACCCTCACATCACTCATTTACATGTATTTCATACATCCCTTGTGATGACTGATAGTATTCCGTGAGCTGTAAGATTTGGGAGGAGAAGAGAGTCTTGCTGTCAGTTTATTTATCTGTCACCAAACGGCACCCTGACAGTTATGGAAGTGTTTCTGGAGATAACACAGAGAAATGCTTATCTCCAGCAATATCTGCTGGGCTCCAAGTGCTCAGGAGATGCCCCTGGCTGCGACATTTTATATGGTTCCCGACCCGTGACAGATGATGACAGCAGATTCTGATCCTGATCCCTGGACAGGGACGTAAGCAGTCCAGACATAATCTGGACAGGACACAAGCAGTTCTGACACATCCCATGTCCAGTTTGAGGCCTAGAAATGTTTGTGTAGATAGTCTGTCATTCTCTGGCCACCTTAGTGCTGGAAAATCTCTGCAGCCCAGATTTCCTAACAAAGCGAAGGAGAGTCGGTGCCGCTTAAGCCAACCTCAATTTACTAAAGCTTATTCTGGACTTGTAAGAAGAAAATTACCCCATTACCAGAGATAAGAGAGTGGAAAACACCGGTGTGATTGTTTTCATAAATAATGAAAGGAAAATCTCCGCTCAGCAGTGAACTGTTTTTATCTGGAAGAGTGGAATATTCAATCGGTGAACCCATCACCATAGGAGACCTATACAGTCTGTCACAAACACAAATAAAAATGCAGCCAGCACACACAGGAGGTGATGCAGAAGAAACAGAGAAAACAGAACTAGTTATTTTTTACTGCCATTAATATTACAAGAGGAACTGAGACAAAGGGAGCAGCTTCAGAATTCAGAGTAATGTTCTCTTTAATGCCAGTAAAATAGTATGTAATGAGATATGTCAGATCAAGAATAACACAAAATGAAGGCAAAACCAGATATCTTATTAAGAAAACCACAGCACCAAATATATAAAAAAAATATTATTGTGAGATTCTGAATAAAATCTTGATTCAATACGAATAAAGATATTCCTTTATTCACATTTCATTCCTTTAGTTGTACAAGAGCATAAACATTTCTGAGAAGAAGAGGTGTTTTACTAAGCACAACAAGCTGCTGAGCATTTATTTCTCAGCTTGGATCCCCAAAACAGACTCGTTTACTTCATGCTGCTGATTGGGATGATAACTTGCAGTATCAAAGACGCTTTATGAAATGTTTGACTGCAAAGAATAAAAAGAGAAGATGATTTCCCATCATCTCTGAGCTCTGATAAAGAGGGTGTTCAAAAAATCAGATGCTAATTTGAATAAATGGCATCAAAACCACCTGCAAATGTTTACTTTCTGTGAGAGTGGAGAGATGAAAAACATAACTAGGATCGTGTCATCCAAACATACTTTAAAAGCCCCAGATGTCCCTGCAAATGTCACTAAGTGGGGCCTGGTAAACATTTTAACCAGAAAAGTTATCATGTAAATGGTGTCGCCTTCCCTGCTTTGTGTACTTTTTATTATGCAATTTAACAACTTCTCGTTGAAATGACTAAAATAAAGCAGAATCCACAAGGCAATGGGCTTTACTGGTGGTGTAAGTATTTCCTAAAAAGAGCTTCACCTTCACTAGAAGCTGTGTATTTCTCCAAGATTAATCAAAATCGATCAATTAACTTATTCCTCTACCTTTCCATCTATCATAAAACAGCTTTTGATAACAGAAGCATCTGCTATCCCTTTCTTTCCTGCTACCTTTCCTGAGAGATTAACTCCCAATGTGCTTTTTTTTCCCAAACACTTGAGATAACAAATTTATTTAATATCTCTAGACTACAGGAAAAATGCAGTATCCTGTCAGATAATCACAATTACATAACTCAAGCATTCACTTGGCTGTAAAGAGGCAAATATTCACAGTAGATTTGTTCATGAACAATCTATTGATTAAAAGATCGTGACAGTCAACTGTGAATATTAATTTATAGGCTATCTGTGAACACACAGACAAGACTAATTAAAGATGCTTATCTCTTGGATGACTTGCTCATCTCTAGTAATTCCTATTCTTACTGTCAAACAAAAGAGTTTTACAGACAACTAGCTAATTTCAGTCCACTCCACCATAAAAATTATCGACCGATGGTGTACCTTGTGTGGCATGAAAACTGCAATAAATTATGAACACAGCAGTTTTAAAATAATAGGAAAACAAATGCTTCTGAATTAAGTAGTCCCTCCCCCAGGCTCTCGTTTTGGAGATGAATGAGCATTTATTAGCACAAGCATTTGTGGTGGCCACTCAATTGGATCAGGAAACTGATCTGGATTAGAACAAACCTGACAAGACAAACAAATTTTCAGTACAGATTTTAAGGATTATCTTCATTTCTCCAGGGTGATGGCATCCCACTTCAGTCTCCTGAAAAGCACAATCCCACCTACTTGAAAGGAAGAAAGTTCTTGATTTTGATTTTGAAATAAAACAAAGCTTCCTAATTCTGTTCTTGCAAAGGAGACTTTTAATTTTTCAGCCAAAGTACACTCAGATTTCAATAGCTGGTATTGTTTTCTTCCGTAGCTTCGTAAACCTGAAACTCCAGCACACTCCAGTTTTCCAAGGATATGCCCAGCATGGGGGAATTCCCTGGATAGGTGAGCTCTACCTACATCATCTCAGCTTAGCTCTAGTAGAGGGTACCAGCCAGGAACAAAGGGATCATAGCTCAGCCTCTAACTATTCTTCATGGCTTCCTGCTGTGTGCACAGTCCCTGAGGAATCAGGCAGGTAAACCCAATTTACAACAGCTCCAAGCCAGTCCATAATTATCACAGCAGCCATCCTCAACTCCAGACACTCCTGATAAGAGAAAAGCAAAGAGGTGGAAACCAGACACCTTTTCCTTTTTGCTCATGTGGAGAGTAATTACTCCTATGTAATTATTCTAAGTTCTGAAGTAATAATCCTGTAAATAGGAAACAACGAAGTGAAAATAAACCATGACTATGTTTTTGTTTAAAACCCTGATTCCTAACAAGGCTGTAAATAACATGAAAGAAATCAATAAGGACAGAGCACTAATTTCTAAGTAACAGACTGTTTCTATGAATTTCTTCATGCAGAGAGATTTGAGAGAGGCTTCTCTTTACTAATTTTTGTCTCTTATGTGGAATCTAGATTTAATATGCTTTGAAATATAAATAGTAATGAGGTCATTAAACATGCTGAAATAAATGAGATTTGAAAACAGAAACGTAAGGAGAGGGTTCAGGGTGATGAACAAGCTGGTAATTTCAAAATGTCATGAAGTTGGGCTTGACACTGATAGCTCCCTAAAAAGAAGAAACCTCACAACAGCCCAAGCCCTTTATAGTCAAAAATTCCTGTCAGGGAAGGCAGCTGATGAAAATGAAGCTCAGCACAATCACTGGCAGCACAAAGCCATTGCAGATAATAACTGAAGGCCATGTGAGGCAGAGCAGAACTGTGAGCTCCACATCCCAGCAGTGCAGGGCTGTGACTGTTGTTCTCTCAGTGCATTTCTTTTAGTTTGCGTCCACTTCAAGTCACCCTGAGGCACAATCTCTTCCAGCACTTCTCTTGCAAGTCTTCCTGTGATCAGTTATAGTTTCCTAACAGGAAATGCTTACTTCAACATAGTCAGTTTTGGCAAAAGTCAGTTTGTTAGCCATTGAATATATTCTGTTGCACTATTTGGAGTGTTCCACACTTAGTTTTGCACGGCCTACATGCAGTCAGGAAGACATTCCTTAGAGATGATGCTACGAACTTTATTCAGTTTCTGCATCTGATTTTAAATCCAAGTGAGAGAAAATCTTATTTTATTATTGAACATATTATTGAACTAGATTCCTACAAATGGCATGCCAGTGTATTTTCTACCTCAACACTTCAACTGACTGAAAAAGGAACTCCCTGTCAGCATCATCAATTCATCTTCTCTTGTTTTCCCCTTGACCTGAGCTGGCAACAAGAGGGAAGATATGGGGATTATTTTGCAGTTTCTTACTCCCTCTCAATTATGGAAAGGTAAAACTCCCACTCATATAATCCTGGTCAGAACTGGTTCCCTAGAATACAGGTTTCACTGCAAGGTTAATGTACTAATATCTTATTAGTACCTTAATATCTTATTAGTACCTTAATATACTAATTTTTCTACAAAACACACTAATTTTTCTCATCCATCTCAGTATGAAGGTATGTGGGATATCAACTCCTCAGTGCTATCCCAAGCCATAAAAATAGTGTAACTAGGTGGGGAGGGAGTTAGGGGTTTGCTTCAGGTTTTTTATGTTTGCTTTAGGTCTTTTTTGATGGGTTTTTTGGTAGGCTGTTGGGTTTTTTTCACTTTGGAAAACATTCTCTATTTGTGAAAGGTGGAGATGGGTGACTTCTGTAATATTGTTTTAACCCAGCTAATGTAAAAACAACATTCATTCTTCATCAATTCAACAATAATTCATTTAACTCTGCTAAGATATTTGCCCAGTTTACATACATTGGAGTGATACATTATAGTGTGATATGCTATTTAAAGAAATATTTCCCATCTCTCTTTTAAATTAATTGCTTAAATTTAATAGTTTTTCATTAAGCAAAATAGCAGTTCATGACTCATTTTTTGATATCATCCTTTAGTTTATATTTCTCCTCCTCTCCAAACGTAATTAATATTAATATTTTAAATTGCTTCTAACATAGAAGACCCCTGTGTCTTTAATCATGCTCATTTCTCATCTGCTTAAAATTCTTCTCTCTTTTCTTCAGTCACAGGACATGACTGAAATTTTAATGCTGTCTACAAAATGGTTGTGTGCCACTGCTTTATCACATGTAATGACATTCTGCTCTCATATATTCCATTTGACTTAGTTGTCTGTTGTTATGCATCCAGAAAAGGTGTCTCTATATATCCAAAATAGCATAATAAATAAAAAAATCCACCTAGAAATTGGAAAAATGTTAGTAATGAACTTTTCCAGGGGAGAAATAAAGGGCAGACACTAACTACCTTGAAGAAGCCTGTTTGGTTCAGGATTGAGGTGCAGTGCTGAAGGAATTGCTCAGTCTGTACTAATTTTATAAAGTCATACAGATTAAATTTTATCAGCCTGGCACCTTTCACAAAGATTATATACACCAGTGGATTTTAAAGATACTGCTCCAATACACCAAAAGACCACTAGTTCTCCTATCAAAGACCTTTGCCTCTGGGTCTCTAAAGAAGACTATGATAAAACAAGCCTTTCTATGAAATATTTTACTAAATGTCTGCTTTTTCTAAGAGGAAAGAATTGCTGGCTGCTGCATTAGGAATTCCTCAGAGCATCATACTGAGTCAGATCATACTTCAGGCAGATCTGTCCATTGCCAGTCAGTGGGGGAAAGCTGCTCTGTAAACAGCACTGCCTCTGATTTGATGCCAGCCACAGCCCTTGTATTAAAGGGGGATTTTAAAAATGAACATGTCTTTTGTCCCTAGCTGAAATCCATAGACA
This sequence comes from Pachyramphus minor, assembly GCA_013397135.1. Lineage (NCBI taxonomy): Eukaryota > Metazoa > Chordata > Aves > Passeriformes > Tyrannidae > Pachyramphus > Pachyramphus minor. Next base: position 632,976 of record VYXB01005587.1, read on the forward strand.
GCTTGTGTTTTGGCATTAGAGACTGTGGAAGAGGTAAGACCCAGCACTTCACAGTCCTGGAGAGACAAATGTCCAAGCTAGAGACGATTCAATGAGTTCCAAATTAATTTCTCCATCCCAGGAATTGCCTTGCTGTCTCTCATTTCAGATGTTTTGGGGTGTCTGGCAGCGGAGTAAATCCAGTACATGTGGGGAAACTGCTACAGGGACACTGTGAGAAAGATGCTCTTGTCTACGCCTGATACAGCGTCACAGAGTCATTTAGGCTGGAAAAGATCTCTAGGATCGAGTCCAACTGGACTGCCAAGTCTACCACTAAACCACGTCCCTAAGTGCCACATCCACACAGATCCAGCACGACAGGAAGGACTTTCATTTCAGGCTGATGTTCTGAAATTACAGACAAGTCAGTCTAAACCTGCTCTTTTGGATGCTTTTTGTTTCTGCTTGATTCAATTAGGAGAGCCAGATGCATAAGCCCATACAGTAGCAAATCCTATTTGGTTTTACAGTCAAGGGCATTTTTAACTTCTAAAATATGAGAAGGCAAATCTCCCAATATTTCTTCTCTGCTAATTTCTTACTCAGCTTGGCATGATAGGAAAAACTAATGAAACTGTGGAGGCTTCAAATTTCACCTGGTATGAATCAAAAGTATAGTTCCTGTGTGGTAGCAGTGAGTCCACCTCAAAGCAAACTGGTTTAAAATTATTTTGTGTGGAAGAAACTGCAGCAACAACTGCATAATCACAATTGTTCAATTAACAGCACAACAATTAATAGCACCGTTAATTCACTAACAAAAAATTGATACGATTTTCTGTAATTCCAACAGAATGAGCAATTTTTATTGGTGTGGGAACTTTTGTCTTGTTCTGAGCTAATTATGCCTGTCTTGAGACTCTCCCATCAGTCTCTTTCTGGCACTCCATTTCAGGCAATTACGATGTCTGTAGCAAAAACAGGCTGCCAAAAACGACAATTGGAAAAATCTACCCCTTTTAGAGAAAATGACTGAGCAAATTCTGCTCTTTTGAGCATTAAAAATCTTCATTTTTCAGAAACCACTTCTGCACAGTAACTTTAGACTACCTGACAAGAATTTTTTACAAGCTTGATGTTTGGGAACGGCTCAAAGAATGACATTTTGTGTGACACAGCTGAATATTTTTGCATGTGATTATGGGAATTTTGTCTTATTTGTCATCTTAATTTTGATATAAGCATCAAAAATAACAGCAAGTGCCAAAACCAGAAGTCTCCTGTTGGGCATCCATACCTCATCTTTCCTCATCACGTGGAGGTGATTGAATCTACTATATACCAAGTTTCACAGTTACTTGGCAATAAAGGATTAGACTATAGAATAAGCAATGTAGAATGAAGAATATAGAATCCATTCTATATTTTTATATATATTCTATGTTTGATGGGAAACTGAACATGGCAAAGTTTCATTTATTGAGGCCAGCAAGACATTTCAGCAAAGGGGAAATACCACAGCTACACTAAAGCGATGAATAAGATATAGTTCATTACCTGGTTCAGAAATTAAAAATCAGTTTATTCTGGGAGTTCACTCAAGTAGGAGCTTATGTCCATATAAGAGTTGGATATAAGACACATTTTAACCTGTTCATCAGGGTCATTTGGGTCCACCTTGTGCTCTCTGGAATTTAAACTACTCAGCAAATTTTTTGCAATGCATAAAACCCTTGAGACATTGTATAAAAACACTCAGTTATTTAACAATTCCTCAAAAAGAATCGCAGTCACCTGCATTATACAGCTTGTCTGCCATTTGATAGATTACATGCTACAATGAAATATATACTTGTCCATGTAATTCTGTAACTCGAACAATGATTATGATATGTGGTGCATTTTAAATTATCTTCCATTATGTTTCATGTGCTGTACAGATTTCAGTTGGCATTTGCAAGGCAGCCAGAAAATTACAGCAATTATTGAAAATTATTGTGATATAAAAGTAATGCTTCCCCCTCCTCCTATCAATTTTCTTTGTATTGGTGTATAAAACAGGCTGCTGCTTCAGCACTGAGGAAGACAAACTATATTTTTCCTTCTTAACTATTCAGGGAGAATTAATTCCACTCTAGTTTTAGTGTTTTGATAGCAGAGATATAGCCAATAATAATTTTGAGCTTTTTTTAAGATTATGCTTTTTACCATATAGTCATTTACTTGACTTAGGCTAGAATTATATCTTGATATATATATGTGTACTCACATACATTTTCATGAGTATAACAGTCAATTCTTTGTTCTTCTTTAAAAACATAATCTATTTTTAATTTCATTCCTGCTGCCTTGGTTAAGATTAAGGAGATTTTAACAAAAACTTCTTTGACCAACCTTTTTTATTACTTAATTCATCTTAATGGCAAGGACCTGTCCTATAAACTCATCTATCCATGGTTAGTTTTACATTCATGAGTAGTTTCTTCAGACCCTATGGGTATGATCATGTACATGAAGTTAAACATTCATGAGTTTATAAGAACAAGGTCTTATTTTGCCTGGGCCTTCTTAAATACAGAGCACTAAGACTTCATTGTGTTCCTTTAAGGGCAGAAACAATTCAAAAGTGTTTGAAAAAGAGGATTACTGTTTTTCATAGCATATATAAACAAGGGCAATAATTTTTGTCGTGTGTGTTTAACTATAAAGCAAAATTTGTAGTGCCAATGTCTATACTATAGCATAACAAACTTGTATTTTGTCTGTACCTCTGAGTTTAATTGAATCTGACGTTGGAAATGGCAGGAATTTTAATTACTTAAAATAATAACTGTATTATGACCTAACATGCTAAATAAAAGGATGTTGTTTGATTATAATTCAATTCTACATGTTTCTTTCCTTTTTTTTCATGCTTAGAAAAGCAAATACATTCAGTGTCTTTATTGTGACATGAAGGTGTCTCATGTTGGTTGCTGGAAAAACTAACCAGAAAAAAATATAAGCAAGAAAACTACATTAAAATCAAATAAAATTTCAAAATCAAATCACCAAAAAAAGAGAAATAATTACTGTTTAAAACCTTACTTTGGCTCTGTGCTACATTCACTGGAACAGCTACCTCAAAAAGATACACAAGAAACTTCTCTGATGTGGAATACTGGGTGCGCTATGTCACAATTTTACAAAGTCAGGGCCTTAAATTAAGCAGGACTCTTATTTATTTACCTTTTCCCTCTGTTGTGGTTTTCTCCGTGAACTCCCTTTATTTTATTTTTTTTTAATTCTTGAGTTTTAGCTTTCAAAAAAAAGGGTCACCAAGAACACAAATGCAGCATGGCTTATCCATGAAGATAATTCAAAAAAAGCCAAGTACCTCTGTTGTTTGCTTGCTAAAGGGGTTGACTCCCTGTCCAGCATCCTGACATGGATAAAGGGTGCTGTGACAGCAGGAGGCAATGCCACGAGCTGGGGGTTAACTGGAAGCTACAGGCAAGTCATATCAAACATTACTGAACATTTTAACCTTCCCTAATTCCACCTGACTATTTTGACACAATTTGTGGCACTAATTATAGCAGTGAGTTGGTGGCTTCCTCCCTCACACATTTCAGTGTTTCTAGAGATTGACTTTCCCTTTATCCTTGGCTGCTCCCACAGTATGATGCTCTTGGAGTGAAACACGTATCTTGTACAATACAGTGTCAGTCATAGCTTTTCACAGGGACTGGGGACCAGTGTCAAGGCAATTTTTAGCATTAAATTCCACTTTCCCATTGTTTCTGGAGAATGTTGGGACAACAAATTACAGGAAGATAAAGTCTCCAGAGGAACAAACTTAATCACTGTTCTCTTTCCTTCATCCCTCCTCACCACGCAAAGAAACTCCAAACTTAGGTATTGGTGCAGTTTTAAATCGTCTTTTTTTTTTTTTCAGGAGCTCAGTGGTGTCCCAGTGGTGTTCTAGGCATTGGATGGAGCATGTCAAGCAAAGAAAGGAAACACTGCCTTTGAGAAACCACTGAAAGAAGTTAATCTAATGAAGGACTTATACCCACAGCATCTTTCCTCTCTCACGGATTGTCTCTGAATTCCCCTTCTTAGTACTTTTATTTAACATTTTGATGTTGGCTGTATTAAGTCTGCATGTGTTTCCTTAAATTAACACTTGACATGGACAGATGGGCACATAGAAATATCAGTCTGGAGGGCCTGAGGATCCCTGGAGCTGAAACAGCTCCCATTCCTGTGGTACCTCTTATTTATACAACCTCACAAGCAAAATTTACACCACCTCACGTCTTATTTGGTCAGGGAGGAGTTAAAGGACAGTTGCAATGCCTGGATGGTCATTACTGAGTCTAACCAGATGAGCATATGTTGCAGAGCTGTATAGTATTATGAATTAAAAATAGACATATATTTATGCCAGTTTTAGCTGCCATGGGTATAAACTGTATTATGTTTTCTTTTTTTTTCCCTAAACTTTGACTTATGTGAATTCAAAAAAAAAAGAAAAGGAAAGAAAAAGCAGAATCCAATCATGTTGCACTAAAATATACATCTTTTAAATGTGAAGTAATGCTGACAGAAATGCACATTGTGGCATATAGACACAACCAGGCAGTGTGACAAAGGCTAACCTACCAGTGTCCTGCATCTGTCATTCACAAACAAAACTATCTATGTTTTTTTATGCCACTATAGGTTACTATAGTAACCCAGAGTTTTTATTTTTCTCCAGGTTTATTATGTAGAAGCCAAGGAGCGTTTTCAGACACTGTGCATTCAGAACCCCACAGAAATGCCTGTCGTCTGCATTCTCCAAGGCACCTCTAATGGACTTGTTAACTGCTAACAACTGCAACCTGCACTGAACAAGCATTGGAACAAAAAGCCAACAGCCCTCACAACGATAACATACAGCCATAATCCAGGCTTGTCTCCATAGCTCAGCAAAAATAAAATATTTTCTTTAGTATGAACAATTCAGATATCAAATAATTAATATTTTATAAAATTAATTGTTTGCTTTTAATTATTTCTATTAAGTAAATTTAATAATAATTAAATAAAAGCCCTGGTTTCGTTTTTACAGTGTGAACTCAAGGAACAAGCTCCTACAGCCAGGACCTTTGCATTTTTCCTTACTTGCTCTCCCATGGCAGCAATGGAGTAATCCTGAGGAGATGTGAAATATGGAACACCATCACTTTTCTACACAGAGAGTTCTGATCTTGCTTCCTTTGACTTTGCTTTACAGTTCAGTGCCACAGCTTTATTGCAAAAGTCCTAAATGGATTTTTGCCAACCTCCCCCCCCTCACCACCACCATGCAGAACCCCTCAGTCCACTGGATGCTGGGGAATGATTTAACAGAAATTGTTAAATATTCTGGAAAGACTCTTTTTCTTACAAACACATCCACCTTTTATGACTCATCTCCTTTCACGTCACTTTAAGCACCATTTAATTTTAAAACTGAAACTTTATAGGTAGCTCCAGGGTATCATAGACAAAGCAAACAAAAAGCAATAATGCCCCAAGATTCTGTTAGTTCTTACCAGGAGAGTTATGGAGACCCATCCCTAAAAATACAGGCACAATCTATTTAAAGCCTTCTTATATTTTCTCACTCTTTAGTTTCCACTATGTTGTGGTTGAGTTGAGAAGCAAGTCTTCAATCTTGTGGCTCTGTGGTTACAGAAAAAAGGCAGCCCAGGATCAAATTTAAGTTTTATACAGCTGTACAGCAACACTTTGGGCACTCTGGAATTAAAGGGAAAAAAATTAACTCGACTTTGATTTCCTGCAGTGGACTGTTTTATGGTGGGGATGAAGGATAGTCCGTGGTTAAGAAACTGGCTGCACACTTACAGGATGAAAGTTCAGTTCCTGAATATTGCAAGGGGGTTTGTATTTCCATGAGCAAATTACTCAGGGCAAGGCTGTCAGAAGTAATGAATGATTTCAGCTTCCTCCAGAGGAGCTTGTTCGGTTGGAGACAATTTAATGGACCTTGATTTTCTGAGAAACATGGATAATCAGCATTCCCAAAAATAAGGTCCCTTTCTCTCCAGCTTAAGTAGTCCATATTTCCCCCTCACATTCCTACATGGATTCTGAAAATCTTGGCCAATTTGTCTGGGAGTCAATTGTCTCTCTATATTGAGAGAAAATTCCTATTCTTTCCCTAATCTTTTTATCTATCTTTTGTTTTTATTTTCTGCCTGCTTAGCTGCAGCTCCCATTTAACATGCCTGCATGTAGTGCTCTCAAATCCCATCTGGGGAAGTACAAGTTACCCAGTATCAAAATCATCCAGTTCTTACCTTTTTCAGAGCTCTGTGCTGAAAAATACTGTACACCTGCATCCAGTTATGGGACAGGTGGCATAAGGAAAAGAGCAGAGTGGTGTTGTCAGTTTTCCTTACTTACCCTTAGGGTTGATGTTACTTTTTTGGGGTTGGAAAAAAAAGAAAAACAGCCCTATGTAGTGTTAGACCCAACCCCAACACAGTACAGTCCTCATAGCTTGTTCCCCATAGTACACCCATGGATAGCTCTGGTTTGGAAGTCAGCTGCAGGACAAGAAGATATTCCTAATGCTCTGCTCACTGCAGTTTTCCCAGTGTGGGAATCAGCTCCTGCCTCTTGCTGTCACCATCACACAGCATTGCTGGCATTAAGAAGGAGTGGCCTGTGGCCAGATGTGGGAGCAGCTGCTGGCATCTCTGGCTAACAGCTTCTAGACAAGCCTTGTCCTTGTGAACTGCTGTTTAAAATAAATGGTATTTCTGTGCAGACTTTTAACGTTTCCAGCACGGGCTTCAGGGCTAGATGGGAAATGGCTCACACAACACTTTGCCTTGTGACCTGCTGTTCCCATGGCAAAGGCAGAAACAAGCTCTGGGGTCCCTCAAGAAGAGAGTCTGCCACTGCAGGAAAGGGAGGGAAGGTCTTACGACTTACATAATTCAAGCTTTAGCAGAAATAAAGCCATTTGCTTAGGGGTAATTTATTTCAATCATTAATATTAGTTCAAATTCAGAGGAGGTAAAGACAGCAGATCTCCCTGCCCATTTCAATTTGTTATCCATGATCCAGTGTCTTAGACATTGGTAGAAGACTCTGTCTAAATACTCCACAGGTTTTACTGCACAGAGTCAAAACCCTAAAGGTCTTCATCTACTAACTTTTGATTTCTGTTCTGAAATGCAGGGCTTGAGAGCAGCTTTGTTTAAATTATCTGAGTGTAGAGAGCACTTAAATTCAGCCTTGAATTGACCTTGTTGTACAAACTGTAATTTTTTTGGCACCAAAGCCTCAGGCTGCAGCCCGCTCCTCATTCCATCTTTCCAAATGCCTTCCCTGAATGCATCCTATGGATATTATCCACCAAAGACTGAAATTTCTAGCTCAAGTGTAGATTCTTGGCCAAAAATCAATTCCCAAGTAACCAGTGCAGTGGTTATTTGAGAATAAATCCCTTCTCCCTAAAGGGATAGTAATGGCAAAATAATCCACAGGATAAATAATCTGTGGAATAATCAAGGCCAGGTTGGATGGGGGTTTGAGCAACCTGATCTAGTGGAAGTTGTCCCTGCCAATGGCAGGGGGTTTGAAACCAGATGGTCTCTAAGGTCCCCCCAGTCCAGGCTATGATCCTACATTAAACTGGGAGCTCTGGGAGCTCTGTGGACGTATGAAAGACTTGGAAGTTTTGCCTTGAAAACATGAGAAAAATGTGACTTTTTCATTACCACATGATCATACCATGCATGCCTGCAGACATCTGCTTGACCACATCTAGCTGCTTCTTGTGAAAAAGGATGAAATTAAAACTTGTCAGCCTCAGGAAATCTTAATATTTCAATGTTTCATTTGTCCCAAAAGAGGAGGCAGCTGAAACAATGATCTCTCTTTTTAATGCTGACTCCACTCAAAGTGAGTATCCAGACTCTTCCTTACCAGTATTTTTGAGAAGGAAATGGTAGTTTGACGGAAATAACGGAAATTTCTGATGGAAGTATCTTTTTCCACTAGAAAAAAAAATTCTCTTGGAAAATTGAGGTCCACTAGTTCGAGAATCGCTTTTAATTTTTGAACTGCCTTGCACGCAGTGTGTCTTTATCACAGAATCATAGAATAATTTGGGTTGGAAGGGACCTTAAAGATCATCTCATTCCCACCCCTCTGCCACAGGCAGGGACACTTTCCACTAGACCAGGTTGCTCAGAGCCCCACCCAATTTGGCCTTGAACACTTCCAGGGATGGGGCACCCACAACTTGTCTTTAGGCATTTCTGCATTCTGGAATGATTTTTCACCATTCTTTTTCATGGAGGAGCTATTATAGTCTATTTTTTATTTCTTTTTAAACACATGCTGCCAGCACTCTGATTCTTCATAGGCCTGACCTCTGAATATCCTCTTTCACATCCTCTGGGCCCCTGATATCATTTGGGCTCTCCTGGGAGCTTCAAAACCCACCCAGGGAACCCTGAGCTGTACACAGAGAAGTGAAACTATGATACTTGTAGGGTAAAAATGTCATGAGGAGCTCACCGAGGAAGTGGCACTCTTACTCCTCGATGTGAATATGTCCTTATCCACTTTCCCCACTGGCATGGGAAGCTGCTGCCTCTCTCCCAGTACACAGTCATCCTTCATCCTGCAATGAAACAGGAGCAGAAGATAGGTAAAGAAAGCTTCAGCTATTTGAAACTCTATCATTGAATATAAGAAATTTTAGGGAAAGAAAAGCAACTACACGTGTTTAATGAATAGGGGGAAAAAAATCTTACATTTTTGTTAATGTGCAAAATAATGCACAGGGCAGAGTTGTGTTTGTATTGTGATCTTATATCAACCTTCTGTTTAAAAAATTATATCTCTACACAGAGAGACTCTCAAACTGAGCATCTAGCATTACTCAGATCAGTGCTTTATGACAGGAGATTTTTGTAGGTTTTTGTGTTTTGTTTTGTTTTGTTTTGTTTTTAACCTTGAGAATAAAAGCTTCCTCCTAGAAACATGCAAAGCTAAAATTTTCATTTCCACTTCAGGGATGAAAATGTTTATATTATCTCTCAGGAAAAAAAAAAAAAAAACCAAACCCACAAACCCATACTGTTTGGATGGAGATGTTAAAATGTATAGAATATGTTTCTCCCCCTGTTTCCCCTTCTTCTTTATACATATACCTATTCATAGATCTAAGAGATAATGAACATATATATAAAAATATAGTATGGTAATATTCATCTTACAGGTTATGAGTTTGTATAAAGCCTAGTTTAGCATCTGGCACATGCTGGGGTAAGAAAAATTTAAACTGCATGGTTTCTGAAAGCCTGGTTTCCAAGAACTACTGACATGGTGGCACCTTGCCAGACTGATTTACAGAGAAGGCTCATTTTTATTTTTTCAAGCTGTCTCCTGCTATCAGTCTGGATACCCAGATGTCATACATTTATGAGTCTTGAAGGAGCTCAGAAACAAAGATGGTGAGCTGCTTGCAAAGATATGCAATCTCTCATTAAAAACAACTACGGTTTCAGAGGGCTGGTGGGTGGCTGGTGTTCAAAAAAAGAATTCAGAGGTCAGCAAAAGCATTAACGTGGGTAACCCCTACGGCTGCACATCTGAAAATCTGGTCAAAACGTTACTTATAAGGAGAATATCAAATTGTCTGGTATTGTAGCAGAAGTGAGTTAAACCAATGGTCTTCACAAGGAAAAAACTCACTTTTTATCAGAAGCTTCAAACTGGAAAAATCAAGTAACTCATAAAAGGGTACCTGTTTGACACTGTCTGCACAGGTTTACCAAAAATTCCTGTCCTGAAGCATTTAAAACATTAAAGGCAAAATATTTTGATGAATCAGAAGCCCATTAAGAAATTGAGTAGTGCTTTAGATTTACTTCTTAAAAGTACTACAAGACTCTCTGTTAGATTAAATGTTAAATATGTTTCCTAGTCATGTGAATGGAAGGTGAGCAGCCAAGTAAGGCTGCTTGATGATGATGGAAAGTTATTACATGAGAAGTGACAAAGTTCAGTGCCAGAGGGAAGTGTTTACTTTCCTAGGTCCAAAAGCCTCCATTCTACAAAGGCACCTGATAATCACCCTGCAGTGTGGTTAATGATGCAGAAGTACCCTTTTCCTCCTGTATATGGCCATACCTATCCAAAAGTGAATTAATTAAAATGGTGGGTGAGATGATGAAGTATGCAGGGAAAAATAGTATCAGAATTCAGAGTATGGCTTCAGCTACAAAAGATGTGTACATTATTCATTAAGATGTTTTAGAAAAGATATTGCAGATTAAACATGAAAGATGTTGAGAGAAGGGCAATAGGAATGGTCAATGGAATGGAAAAACCTCTCATTTTGAATTACTTTAAAACATTGGGACTGTTTTCCTAAAGAAGTTTTACAACACTGGATATGATAATAGAAATATTTGAAGTAAAGGGTCATAAGTGAAGAAGTATATGAGAAACTTGTATTTTTTCTGTGATTATTCAAAGTTAAGACAATTTTTGAAAATGGAAAGCAGAAAGTTCAGATTTCATTAATGAAGATATTGGAAAGTTGAATCTGGCAAGGTGGATTGATAGTGACATAAGTTAAACGAATATTGGAAATTTTTATAGCAGAGCTGGGTTGGGGTTTGTTTTTTTCTTTTTAAAGCATAGGAAAAAATGCAGGCACTTCAAAATTTATGGCCATCTCCAAATAGTGGCATGACTAAGACAAGAACCTCCCAGACATTCATAATCCTTCTGAGATGTTTTCTACATGTTCTCAAGTATGTGGCTGCAGTCCGATGTGCTGATTCGGCATGGCAGTGTCTCTGTTCCTAACTTATCTATTGCTATCAGTGAAAGAAAACAAACAAAAAAAATCTTCTCTCCCAAGACATAAAGTGTCAAATCTAAGCCCAACTACTATACTAAGATGACATCAGCTTTAATCAAAGGATATGGTAGGCAACTTCGAATATACTCAACCAGTTCCTTACTCTTGATAAAGATGATTTTATAAGTGTATATGTCATTTAGTTATGAGCATTTATTTTTTGCCTCTGCCAGGTGAGAATAGGATTGGAAATCAGGAGCCAACATGAAATGTTTGTGGCAGACATCCAGATATGCACAGCATAATTGACAGGGAGAGCAGGAAATATTGCTCATTTGTTTTCCCTTGGACGAAAGCAGGTCCTATATTTAGCTCTTGCTAGGATTTTTAGAACTGGGATGGATGATCTCATCAAATCATTGGTTTCCTGATTGCTCTTTGGATCACCATCACAAAGGATCAATGGATGGAAAGGTACAGCGTGCAACTCTGTAGGTGGAATGTCTCTTGAGGAGCAGGGTTCTTCTGGCATTCAGGCCAGAAAAAGTCCAAAATAATAAAATTAATATATGCAGTGGAGGGGTATTACAGAACAAAGTCTGTGCTTGGCAGTATTTTTGAACCTATTTTTCTGTTAATGTATTTAAATATCTGTCATCTTGGGTTCTTATATACAGTGTCCCGAGGCATTAATCTCCTCAATAAAATGCTATGCATTCCCACAGAAGCCAGCAACATAAAAATAAAGGGAACCTATGCTCATAAAAATGATCTTAGAGAATTGCTGAGTGCAAGGTTTAAAGTGTATAATTTTTCTGGCTAACCCCCTCTCTGGAGATAGGAGCTGTAATCTGAATGTCCTATGAAAGTAAGAGACGGCCAAGAGCATGCAAGCTGAAAACATAACTAGAAGAGTTAATGCACAGGTTTTGGGGTGCTTTTAGACTCTCACCTATTGCAAGTTCCCTTGTCTCACTGCCATCAGTACAGCCACCGTCCCAGGATCTGCCCCTGTATGGTCACAAAAAGGGCTCCAATGGATGTACGAGCAATTTTGCCTGCACGAAAAATTGCACGAGCTCACGATGGCATGGCTGTGCCTACAGTGAAAGATGAGAAATTCAGTGTCACTGAATATCAGCGAGTCCTGGGCTCAATTACAGAAACCTCTGTGCACACAGCAAGTTCCACACACAACCTGCCCCAAGGGACTTGTTACCCCACGCACAACTCTCTTGTTTCACCCCTCACCTCACCACACCACCTCACCATTCCAGTTAAAACCAGCCCAAAGCCCTTTCAGACCCAGAAACAGACCTGGCATGGGGATATGGAGGATCACTCCCTGCCACCTGCCTTGGCACTGGATCACCTTCCCAAGCCATTGAGTTTTGCCCTGATACTGAGATCTGGCAGACAGAACACCTGGGCTATGTTACCGTGATAAAGAGACATTGTAGGACCTGGTGTGGTAGGAGAGTTCAGGAAGAAAGTGCAGAGCTCAAGGAACTTATGCCCTAAGGAACTTATTTTTTTCTTCTTTCTGACCATCACTCTGCTCTATCACTTAGCCACTTCCAAGTTACATCAGAAATCGCGTCTGGGGATTTATCTCAGACCCTTCAGGGAACAAAGAGAGGACTAGTACTCTGCAAAGACTTTCTGATGGCTGGGGTGTGCTCCTGTTCAGCATCAAGTGCAGTGAAGGCATCCTGACACATCTGTCTGGTCCTTGATCCTTTTGAATACTGTGACAAAGAGAAGGAGTACAAATAATCATAAATTATTCATTTCTGAGGCGGATGAAATCTTCAATACCATATATAAGATGCTATAAAGCACAGCAGATTTGCTGTCCTTAATCTTATCATGCCACACAATCACATTCTTCTAGAGATACTCAGAGACCAGTAAGACATATAAAAATGGAATGAGACTATATGACCTAAACAAGACCGAAAAATACATTTGGGTCATAATTTATATTAGATGATACATCCTATGTTAGTTTTCCATCAAATAATTCATTCTTATGCTCCCTGAGAGAATGCTTGTTTATAGTAGTCTGTCTGTTCTTCTCATCTTTTTTATTGATGTAGCAGGAAACATGAGGAGATTTGCTTGTGACCAATGTATTTACTGCATATGCAATATGTGCAGGTCACACATAGTGCAGAATATATGGTAAAGCATTTTTCTGTAGAATTTAAGCAATGTGAAATTGCTTTTCAATTTTTTTTTTCTCTTTTTTTTTTCTTCCAAATGCCTTTGGTAGAGATTCATGTGTTACTTTCCCAAGATTATTTCTGGGCACAGATAATGATGCTATAAGCATTTGAAAGCTGTCATTTCTGGTTAAATCTCCATGCTGAAAAGCATTATTGCATATCAGTATCTAGGCAGTTTTTGTCAGTATAATTCAGCTGATCAGGGACTGGATAGACTAATACTGCAAATTGTCACAGTCCCTGGACAAGTCACTCTGAGTTTAGAGCAGGGTGTTAACAGCTAGGGATGCTTGTTTTTAGCAATTTTTTCCTTCCTCTTTTTTTTTACTTATTTATTTTTTCCATTAGAGGACCCCTCTCAGGCCCTAGTCCACAAACAACCATTACCTCCAAATTTCAGGGAGTAATTTCACAGCTATTTTCACAGTCAGCCCCATTCTGTCCAAGGAGACAAAGTCACCTCAGAAGCTATCACGAGCAGATGTTAGCTTTGGGGGGAAAAAAATGAAATATCTCTTGCCACTCTCCTTCTCTCAGGAGAAATGGCAACTCATACACACCCTGTACATCTATGTCACAAGTCTGTAAGATGCAGATCTGTTGGACAGGCTGGTGAAGTCAGATGAGTAGTGAAGTGTGGTACTGACTGGGACGATTGGTCACGTGCAATAGCAAAACCAGGATGGGTCCATAAGGACTGATGTCCAAGATTGTTTCACGTCCACAGATATTTAGTGTGATACTTTTGTTTGCAGAACCAACAAATATTCATTGATTAGACTTCCCTTTTTATAACATCAGAATTATTAAAGCTGCTGTCATTTTTTGAAACCTACTATTTTTTCTTTTAACATACAAAGGCACTCATATTTCTCCACCAAGTAAAAACCTCATAATTCCCTAAATGGGTAAAAATTCCCCACAGTTATTGCTAAATTTTCTCATATAAAAAAATGAAATTATGTTTCCAAGTGCCTGGGGATTGAACACAATTTTCCAGAGTCATTCACACAATCCCACTTTCCTATAAAGCCGTGCTTTTGAAATCAGGCACACAGCATGCTCTGCTCTGCGACAGTATCCTGGACCTAATTATGTTCCCGTTTATAAGAGGGTGTGAACCAAACCCACAACCTCTTTTATTGCACTTACACATCTAATTATATCTACAGCTTGTTATCAAAAACACAATTAGGGGAGGTGCAGCAGGTCATGGAGCTCGGCTAGTAATTGTGGCAGGCTGGTGAAGTGCTGCCTGCACTTCACTGCCGGCATGATGTGCTCACATCAGGATTGTTTTGGGAAATCCACAATGGATGGTTGCTGCTTCCACAGCAGGCTAACATTCTGCTTGTTTTACTCCAAGTTACCACTCTCCTTTGAAAGGGAATTAAACAGCAGCTTAGGGTAATAGTTACCTCTGCCATAGCCCCCACAGTTTGTTAATTTGTAAAATATCCCAACTCTTACTGGTTAACAAGTCGGGAGTTCTAGCCAGTTTGAAGTTAGCTAGTGGGATGACTGGTCTCTCTGGAATAGAGAAATGGACATGATGCCTGGATGGAAATTTAGGCACTTTTTAATTAGTTTCAACTCATTAATCACATGGGTGTACTGAGTGGGGGGTTTCTGTCCATGAAAATGAAGTTAGGGAGCAGTATTATGTCACCCTTCCCCTCTGCATGGACACTCTACACCAGTACTCCTGCTTAATCCAATGGGATTACTAGCTGAATGATGGGTTTGAGACCTAGATTTCTTTACAGTATACTTTGCAGCAGGAGTTTACCGACTCATGTCACAAATCACCTGGTCTTTCCTTGCCTTTCTGCTTTGAACTTAATTCAAAGGTGCATGCAACCACACATATTTTGGCTAATTCTAAACTTTCCAGATGAGGACTCATATTTCATGTGTAAATTCAAAGCAATATGCACCTTTGATCAGTTTGTTATACTAAGTAGAACAGAGCACCTCAAATGCAAACTAATTCGAGCCAGCTTTAACCAACTTAATACACATATTCTTTTTTAATACTGAAACTGAGTCTACTGATGGGCAGTCCAAGTCAGGGCTACCTCAGTTCAGTCTGTTACATGGAAAAGTCTGTCTTTACCTTGCCTGACACGACGTCTGAACAACTTTAAACCGCTGTGCAAGTCTGGATTCAGATCTGGAGATAAACATTATGGGTAGAGAACAGATATGTGATTCCCCTACAACACCATCTTAGGAGCGAGAGGCGTTTCAGGGGCCACCTTGTCCCTCTGAGGAAGGTTAATTAGATTCATATTCCTTACATTTGACGTTTATCCAACCTCTTCTTCAAGACACTGAGTGGCAAGTCTATAGCCCTGCCCTGTTGTCCCAATTCAGTGCTTCCAGAAGTTTACAATTGGTAAACTTTTCTCACTGTTGACCATGACTCCTCCTTTTCCCAGTTTCATGCCATTATTTCTTGTCATAGTGAATCAACCTAAAATTCTGGGATTTCTGAATCGATACCATAATTTCAGAAGTCAATAAATACTGTAACTGAGGACACGACTGTGACTTCTGTTTAAAAATACCAGGGTGGTTTTTTTGCAATTGTCTACTGATAACTGTGTATCCAATATATTTTCCCAGGAACTTGCTCTATCATCACTAAATTCTCCTCTGATCGTGTCTCCGAGAATTTTGCGTTCTTAAATTATTGTATGTAAACCTAAGTCTTGCACTTGCATTAGCACATGGAAATCTTTTAGTATTGCAGATATTAATAATATTGCATAATAATATTGAATAATATTAATAATATTGCAGATTAATAATAATAATAACAATAACAACAACAACAACTCTTTTGTATAAGCACTTCCAGTTACATCATAATTGATTTGTTGTTCAGAGAATTGATTTGGGTTATTTCAGTATTAACAACTACCTAGTTTTAAAAGAATTTTCCAAGGCAGTAGAAACACATTGGATCCACAGGGCCATGTTCAGAGGTATAATGAAATATTGCAGCCAGTAAGTTGCTTACACATAACACACCTAACAGGGCATGTAGCTGACCTTGTTGGCCAGTTATAAGAGTCTGACACATACAGCTATGATTCTAATATTGATCAATGAATATCCAAAGGATGGTTCACTATATTTATTCAAAATTATAATTTTCACTGTAAGGTTGGCAAAGTCACTTATAAAATGTTGTCTCCAATCCCCAGTTGGGTTGATCAAATTTCCTCCAGACTTGTTGTACAAAGAAGTTCAAGTTATGCTAAGCTTTTTAATTATTCAAATCATCTGCCTATATTTTAGAAAAATGAGATTCAAAGTGGACTTCTACTGGATAATGCTGCCAGCGTGAAGACATTGTGTCTAAATTGCATTTCTCATCAAAATACTTTTGAACAACCTCAGGTGAAAATAAACTTGCTTACCCAGAACTGAACACTCGAGTGAGCCACAAGAAGATAGATTTTTATAAAGAATGGCATTGCCTAGGCCTAGTTTCAAATCCAGCTGAGATGTGTCAGCCTCCTCTGAACGTAGAAGGAAACTGCTGAAGATCACTGTGCATTCCATAAAGATGTCATGCTGCTAGGAAATTGCTTTGAAATATGCACTGAAAGGCAGAAAAATTAAAAAAAAAAAAAAGGAAAAAGAAAAGTTAAAAAAAAAAACTTGTGAAAAGGAAGTGTAGAGGAATAGCTGAGATTCCACCAGTCTCCAGGGAGGTGACCCATCAGATGGTGACACCTCACTTCCCAGGCTCCTTCTCAGAGTAAACACAAGGCCATGCAGAGAAGTGCCTCCAAAGGATTTTTCTTCCCATCCAAAGATAATTGTCTACACTAAATGAAATGCATGTCTCCTGGACATTTCTCTTTACTGAGAGAGCTCAAACAGCTTTAGACAGGTCCTAAATGACTGGCTTAGCCCAGGGACTTGTATTTCAAGTGGATGAAGATAAATGGGAACAAATATCATTCTCAATGACAACCTATAAGAATGAAAAATCTGTAAGATAGGATATCTACCTGTCTATACAAAAATATGAATCCCTATAAGTGGGGGCTTGTTTTTTTTTTTTTTTTCCTAGNCCAAAAATATGAATCCCTATAAGTTGGGGCTTGTTTTTTTTTTTTTTCCTAGTGTAAAAGACATAAAAACATACTGGAAGCAGAGACCAGACTCCCTTTTCTCCCTCCAGATGTGTGTGCCTTCAGCCTTGGTTCCCTTCATCTTCTGCCCCACTAGTCTTGAGCTCTTTTTCTCTACCTGAAGAATAAAGAATGCTCCTCACCTCCTATAGGAAAGTCTAAGCTGTATCTCAGTGACCGTGGCAGCTACATACACTGCAAAATTATATATTTAATGCAGAATGTCCAGTGAACTGAAAATAGATTTGCCTTGAAAAGAAGAAGAAATTAGCTCATTAAACAAAAAGTTCTTTCTATATTATAAATACAGTAAAGCATCCTCAGAGGACCTTGAGATAAAATGAATGGTCCCAGGTGCTCTTAAGACTGTTGAAAATACTGAGAAACTTGAAAGATTTCACACTGCAGAGTTGACACAAAAGAGCCTCCCTTGGTGCCCTCTTGCATCTGCACACAAATACACCTCACCACATTTAAGGGGATGGAAGATCAATGATGGGACTATTTGCAATATAAAACTAGATTCAATAACTCAAATCCCCTTTTCCACCTGCATACTATTTTATTCTGTGGTCCTCTGAAGCTGGAGAGGAAACTGGAATATGGAAATAAATTAACCCACTAACAAATAAAATTTAAAATGCCAATTTTCCTCAATAAATTATCCCTTAAGGTTTGCTTGATGACATATCATGAGTTAATTTTTAAGGTCTGTATCTTTTTTTTCCTGTGGGAAGTTTATCTAAAAACAAAACACCAATAAATGTGGTGGGAAGTTCCTGAACTTCCAGAACTGCAGCAGGAAATATTTGACCTTAAGAGACCCCTAACTGTGATGTTTTCATCAGGGAGAAATATCACTAAGCAATGTCTACACTAAAACTGTCTTACAACAGCAGTGTGGAATTTTAAACAAAATATGTCAGGAGTAATTAAAATCAGAAGAATGATCAATGTCAGTTAACGTTGTTACATAAACAGCCACTACCAAAACAAGAAGCAAAAAGCCCCAAATATTATAGAGACAGCAAGCATCTTGTTTAAGAAAATGTAGAAGTTTAGAGGTTTTGTGTGAATACATCCATCATTTATTTCACCTAAATTTAAGCTGTTCATATTCAGCATTTTTTGCGTCTTTCGTGAAGTTTAATTACAACGCAGTAAATAGATGGAGACTGAGAGCGTTTCTGCTGTGCAATAAAATTCAATTACTGACAGTTTTAAGAGGGATACTTAGACCTGTGGAAAGTTTGGAAGGGAATTTCCTTACTCATTTTGCCAAAAGCCTCTGCTTAAGCCATGGGAGCACAAAGAGATTTTTCTAAAGATGGATGACAAATAAACAAATAGCAATAAATATTCTCTTCCATTTTGAACTGCCTTGCACCTTTCAAGACCACAGCACACACCTTTATTATGTCTGGTCAAGCCACCCTCTGGAAGAGAATGTCAGAAAAGTCCAGAATATTTTGGAAGGGGCAAAAACAAATGCATGGGATTGCTTCAGAGAAACTGTTTGTCTGGCACCACAAGGGCTGGGACACCAAATCCATGTTACTGGTGCAGTTTGTGTTTAACTCTCCTTTTTCTAACTTCTGCATACCTAGGGCTGATGAGTAACTGATTGGAAATACATTTTCTTTCTTGTGATTGCCTCTGGGGCGGACCAGAGCAGACTCACAGGACAGAGCAAAACAGTGCTTCACAGCACTGTGAAGAACAGTCCAAAATTTAAAAAAAAAACCAATTAAACAAACAAAAAAATCCAAAACAAAACACCAAAAAACCAAACCAAAACAAATTGGAACAGATCACTTCATCAAGTGCATACAATCAGAAGGCTACCTTCCTAATCCTGAGGTCACTAATAGTCATTAGTTGCTCAAACAGTCTCACCTGGGAGCCCCACCTTCCCATCATCCCTGAGAGTATTTAAGCCCAGCTCTGGGCCTGGTTTGAGTAATGGCTGTTTCTAAGGCTCTTCTCAAATTATTGCTTGATGTTCCTTAGGTACCATGCTGAATATTGTCTCTGGAAGCCCCTCGTTTTGCCCTCTGGATGTGATGTTGGTGTGTCATCTCTTTTAGCTCCTTTGAGAAATAAGTAACTTGGTGCTGTTGCCATCCCTCACCTGGGTAAGTCCCAGCACTTGAAGCTGGTGGAGGAACTGGTGGTACCCCACGTTTGGATCTAAAACCTACTGTTCTACTAAAGCCAGTGGCAAGCTCTAGGTCCTGTTGCAATCCCAGTGTGGTACTGAGAGGGCTTTCAGACTTAGAGGGGCAGTGCATCTGAAGCACCCAGAGTTTCTTTAAATTTCTTCTGTTTGCATAAGATTAGCTTGCAAGACTTCACAGGGTGAAGATATAACAAAACTAAATGTTAATTAGATGGCAGAGGAGTCCTGCATGCTGACTGTGTAAGTTACTGTCTCTGAATGGGTTTAATATGGTTTTGCTTATACCACAGATAATTGCTTAAAGGGTACCATTGCACCTCATTTTGAGAAGGTTTTATTGAGGAGCAAATGCCTGAGTTCTTAAACTATGGTGGCTGCTTTAAAAAGAACTTTTAAACAAGCTCCTATCAGAGCAAAGTTTTCTTAATCTTCAAGGTGATAAATCCTACAGTCCAACTTTTCCCTTGAAGCCATACAGACCTTCCAAGGGAACAGCCACATGCCACTTGCTTCTTTGGAAAAATTACTTTTTTTTTTTCCTACTGGCATGAGGAAGAGCTTTCTGGAATCCATACATTGCTTGAACTCTGAAGTTCCTAGTAGTGACTTTTTGGATCTTGGAGTGTGCTGGAGGCAAATTCAAACCACATAAAGACTAATGTTGACAAGTACACGATCAAAATATTGTTGATATCATTACTTCTCTTACTCCAAAGCATCAAAGGAAAAGTTAAGGCTTTGTTGATTGTTTTTAAATGCAAGACTGACTAATGAGAAAAATAATCACAACATACGAAATCTTGTTTATTTGTGTTCTGCAGGACAAAAGCCTCTTTAGATGTTTTTTCCAAGGTCAGGCTGAAGACTTTACTTCTTATGAAAGAGAGAAATAGCAACCCAAGTTGTGCATTTTCCAGTGCTTGAATTAAATCAAGATTTCACTGGAGATCTTCCAATCTTCTGTCTGGAAAATATGTAGCTTTAAGATCTTTTCATTCTGTGTGTGTTTTGTTTTGTTTTCCTTTGACTTGTGTTTGCTAATGGAGAACATCTTATTGCCATAAATTGCTTTATGAAGTAATTATCTACGGATGTCATGAACTCGTGAATCAAACTAATAATTATTTAAAACCTTATGTAGGCATAAAGCTTTGCTAGGTCTCATAGAAAAGAACCAGGATTCAGAGGTGAATGTCATCATTTGCTTATCTGAATAAACCATAAGACACAACAAAAGAATTTGAGAGAGAAAATATCTAGATTGTGGGTGCAGATGGTTGATTAGTACAAAGACAGAAACATGCACAAAGTGTATTGCAAATACTATTTCCTTTCAAGATGTTCCTAACACAAAATACTATCAATGGAGCATCGTTAGGAACACTTTCTGAAAAGGAGTCATGAAGATTTAGAAATTAAATTTCTCTGTGGTTTTGAAAACATGAGCATTAAACCTGGAACTTGTAAAATTTTAGGATGTTTCTGTAAATAGAAGAGGAGCTCTTTCATGCAGAGGAGGTGACTCAGTGTTGTACAGGAGTAAGAGAGGGGTGTGTATGTGATAAAGAGCTTTAGAATCTTGGTGGTTGTGCTGCACACTTACTCCTGCAGCAGTCCTGCTACTGAATATTCTACACTTCTTGAGGTTTGACACCTACTCAAGTACCCATTTAACCCTCTTGGCACTGTTTGTCCTGTTGGACGTAGATAAATGAAAAGTAGTTGTCAGACATCATGGACCTGTTGGAGTGGGTCCAGAGAAGGCCATGAAAGTGACTGGGGAGCTGGAACACCCCCCACATGAGGACAGGCTAAGAGAGCCAGGGTTGTTCAGCCTGGAGAAAGGAGAAGGGTTTGAGGTGAACTTTGAACACCTTCCAGTACCTAAAGGTGCTCCAAGAGAGCTGAAGAGGGACTTTTCATGAGGATGTGTAGTGATAGGACAAGGGGGAGTGGCTTTAAGATGAAAGAGGGTAAGGTTAGATTAGAGATTGGGAAGGAATTCTTTCCTGTGAGGGTGGTGAGGCCCTGGCACAGGTCGCCCAGAGAAGCTGTGGCTGCTCCATCCCTGGAAGTGTCCAAGGCTGGGTTGGACGGGGCTCTGAGCAACCTCCTCTAGTGAAAGGCATCCCTGCCCATGGCAGGGGGGTAGGACTTTGAAAGTTGCTATATATTTGCTGCAAATGGTGAAGCACAGGGCCAGATGACTGGCTGACATTGCCCAGGATTCTCTATTAAGTGGAAGGTCAAAACAGTGTATTCCTGCCATGGCACTCCAGTCATGACTTGGCTCTTTCCCCATTCATTAGGAGGTGAACCAGTGGGTGTCAATTTTATTTGCTTTCTTGTACACCCATACCTGTGGTAAATTATTGTATTCAATAGAGGGTAAAACTACATAAAAAAACCAAATGGAACTAGTATCCCCCTCCACATTTGTCAGGGAAAAATATCTGAGCTTATTTTGGTTGGGTGGCTCCAGGAAGAAAAGGCTGCCAAAAGAGCTTGGGTTGGAGAGTGCTGAGGTTTGAAACAGGCTTTAATTCTTCTGTAAATGAATTTCCCACTCTTTGGAGTAGCTTCCAAGAGGACTGCAGCCTGAGATCAATGGCTTCAGCTGGCTGCAGTTCTGATGAAATCCTGTGAGGAGTGGGAGGAATAGCCCATATTACCTCATTCCTCACATGTCTTGGATAGAATGACTGCGCTTTGCCTTTGCCACCAGTCCTTCCCCTGGAAGACGTCCCTTCCTGCGTGGTATGGCAGCATATGGAAAGCTGCTTCCAGTTTGAATTTGAGGTAAGCAAATCAAAGGAAGCCGGAAGTCAACAGAGTAGTAGTAGCTGGTGACTCCCATGATGTAGGTGCAGATATGGGGCCAGCTGTGCCTCCCACCAGCCCCCAGCCACCCAAATACTGCCTCTGCACCCCTCTGCAGAAGGCCTGGGAAGGCACCCAGCCACCACATCACCAAAAAATGCTGCAAGGGCACCCGGGAAACCACAGGCTGGGGGGAAACTGGGAGAGTGAGGAATGTACACTGAGATGCCTATCTCAGTTACCTGAACCTGGAGGACCTACCAAACCAGCCTGTCTTCAGCTAATGGCATCTCTGCCTGCTGAGCATACCTCTATTAGGAAAGAGATGACCTGATGCCTTTGTAGGGCTGACTCTCCTTTGAGCATGCAGAGCTACAGCAACCCAAGGGTTCATCCTTCCCAGGATCTGATAGTGCACATAAGTGGCATAAAGGAGTGCTTTGCCTCCTTGTGTGCTCCCCTCACTTCTGCCACAACCCTGCAAGCAGGTTGAGCCAGGAGCCCACCATACCTCCTCTGAGGTGTTATTGTAGTAATTTTTGCTAATTTTCTCATTACACAGGATGGGTTCAGGCAGCCAGAGAAGCAGAAGATTGCCATATGACACATAATCTGTCCTCCTTGACCTGCCAGATAAGATTTATGAAAAAGTAATGTGACTATTTTTCATGTGATTTTTTTCTATCTTTCATTTTGTTGAAGATTTTTTTTTTTTTAATCGAAAGGTAGCAATTTCAGTGAGAAATACCTCCTGTCTTCTAAATGATTGCTAAGGAGCAAATGCTCACTTAAAAAGAACCTAATCATTGATATTTCAGCCAGGCAATTCTGAAAATGGAAGAGCACAAAGTGTCTCTCAGAAACACCAGAGCAAGCAAGTAACTAAAAGGCAAAGGAAATTTTACCAGTTGTACTTGGGATTCTCTTGTATCTGTTAAATTCTACATAATGTTCAGGAAATATTAGATAAGATGAAAAACCTAATTCTTTTAAAGTAAGTCAGTAATATACCTGCATCTGGTTTAATTCAAGTACAGGATGCAACTTCCATGAGTTAACCCTTCTTGGGATTGTTTGAAAATGGATTGAGAATGTGATTTGTTAGGCAGTTTGTCAATAGGATGCAAAAATGCAAACCATTTAGAATATTTCTTGAATATTTTTTGTTTGCCCTCCCCTCTTTTTTTTTTTGCCTGTTTTTTTTTCTGTTGTTTAAAAAGAAACATTCAAATATCCTCATTGCTTTTGATGTTCTCTTGCAAAGTACCACAACACGGCTTGAAACAGTTCATGTTCTTCATTTATTATGCAGGGCAAAATTCCAACTTGTAAAATAACTTTTTTTAAGTTCCAGGTTTAGAAACATGAATGTTATTTTGTTCGACGTATTGACTGACCAAAGGTGAGAAGTACATTGTAATAGATGTTTAATTTGGTCCTTTCCCATGGGCCATTCAGACAAGTACATCTGAAAACATATATTACTTATATGTTCTGTCAGTGAAAAAGCCAAACTGATGAACTTGTGTTTTGTTGTGACTCTTCAAATTCTCATATTTAGTATTCTTTCTTCATTTACTCTAAGTTTGAGGTAGGGGTAGACCTAAAAGCTCATTCTTATGATTGCCTACATAATACTTTATTTCACTTTACTGGAACCACCTGTAGAATATAATAAAATTTATTGCCAGAAAGATTATTAAAATCAAACTTTAGGTACCTTAGTCATGTTTCCAGACTTGCTTTTGTAGATAGAGTAGAAAATCCATTCTTTGGGGTTTTGTGTTTGGGGTTTTTTTTTCTTTAATCCCAAAACACTTTTCCTGGATTACTTTTTCAGTGGGCCTTTTAGTATGCCCCAGGAAAATATAAAACAGCTCAAATACTGGAAATACATAATTCCTAAAGAATATATGAGTGTATAATGTTAATTAATTTCTTATGTGTTCATAAGTATGTTCAGAGATACTTTTGAAAAGAGAAACTTGATCTTGTTGCAGGAACAGACAGGACAAATGGAAAGATGGAAGGGAATTTTCTGTATTCCCTGGGGATTCTTTTTATCCTGGAAAAGGCATTTGTACCATATAACAGTGTTGAAACACCTGTCCCTGCAAGTTAACTCATAAAACCCAGTCTATTAGAAATGAAGGCTGTAGACATTAAAATAAATTGAATGAAAAGGGGTTTTTTTAAATTATTCAGTCAAATGTAACAAAATGTCTCTAAAATATTCTTTTGTCCCATGTTATGCAAGGTTCAAGGCAGAAAAGGGTAATTATATCTATGAGTTCCTGCTCATTTAGGGCTTTTCCTTGGCAGAAAGTAGTTTTTAATCCAACCTTTACCCCTTAAAAACCTCAGGATATAACCACAGTAGCAAAGCCTGACTTAGGACAGCTGGCATATTTAAAATTATTTGGCAACCTCATTTCACCATTGCATTTCACATAATGTCATTAGATGATTCACTTATTAGAATTAAGTTTTTGCAACTATTTAAAAAAAAAAATCTGTCAGGTCTAATGATGGTGTTTAGAAATCTAATAGTTATGAGAGGCTCAATTCACATGCCACACCATAACAGGGATTCAGTTCTTTGGAGGGGGGTGGGGGCAAAGTAATCAAAATGTTTAAGTTTGATCTTCAAGTCCTGGAAAGGTAAACATCTAAGGATATTTATCTCGGGAACCCCTTGACAAGCTAGTAAGTCACATTAACAAATTATTTCAGAGCAAGTTAGTTACATTTTAATTTTGGAACTAATGTTCTTTTAAATGTTCGTATTGGTCTTCTGTGGATGGTCGTTTGATATTACAGAATTCAGTGTTGCTTTAGCTTCAGATACTTTATTTACAGTGAAACTGGGCAGTATGTTTTACTTTTTATTTACATTGGATTTGGTGTTTTTCTTGAACTGTATTGAAGTATTAAACTCCACATTTGCTAAAGCAAGTAGGTCTGTGCTGCTTTGTGCAACCCGATGCATCTCAGCTAGTGCTCTGACCAGAGGTGATAGCTTTGCATTCCAGCTCCACCCTTACAATGAAAACAGGTTTAAAACAAAAGCACTTTTTCCTAGAGAATGGAATATGCTTGTGGCAGACAGCAGGTGCAAGAATATCTGTGCCATCTGATGAGTAGAAATACAGATCTGAAAGATATATCATTGTAACTGGGATGTGATCTTATCTGTGGGGGATTCCTCAGTGTGGTTTACTCTCACTGTTGGTGCAGACCAAAACAACTGGGACAAATTAAATTCATGAGGTTTTGATGACTGGAAGAGGGTAACTCATTCTGAGGCTTCATTTTTCTCTCCTGCCTTCCATTCCAACTACGCACTTTGCTTCAAAGCTGCAGCAATGTTGTGACTGATTTTTTTCCCAGATATTTGATTAAAAGCCTTTTCCTCAGTAAAAAAATTACTTTATCATGTCCTAGAAGTAGTTGACTGGTTTCCCAATTATTTTTTTCCACAATTATATGGGTTATAGCATGCCTTTTCGGGGGGATAAAATAAAAGTGAGTCTTCTAACCTTAAATCTATGTCCAGTCAAATAACTCCTTCTTTCCAAGAACTAAACATACACTTGAACACTGAGCAGCCAACCAGACATATGAGTCAACAAAGAAATTATGAGCAAATATTGCCACACCACTATCCCATGTCAGATACTACAGGGCATGAAACCTTAAATATAGAATTTGCCTTCTTAACTATAGATAAATACATGGTGATTTTTTTTTTTTTCCTTGGGCACAACTACTTGCATGGGACAGGACTCCTGTAGTGAGAAGTAGAAGGTTCATTTTCCTACAGATAGATGAATTTTTTAAGAATGTGTGTAAGCACTTTAAATGCTTCCTGTTCATGAATGACCATAAATTTGTGCAGAGCTAGTAAGATCTTGAAATTACATACTCTTATAACCTTTCCTGACTGAAGAGCAGGTGTGGATAAATAAGTTTTATCCCTCTATCCCCTACAATCTCTTCAGAAAGCATTTAACAACTTTCATTGCATCCTAGAGTTACAGAGACAACTGTCTGAGAAAAGTGATGCTTCTCAGAGGTGGAGCTGTTCTGTCACAAGACCTAGAAAGAGGTATAAATGTCTTTGTGTTCCAGTCACAGTGGATTTGAAATCTTGAGCATATTGTTGTCCTAGTTCTGTTGCATTCACTGAACATCTGTCATTCTCGTTTCTACACCTTAACCATCCAGCTCTGATAGATTAAGAACTTGTGTATCTCACAGGATCTGTCCAGTCTCCTGCTGTCATCGCCAGAACTATTTTGTCTTGTCTTAGACTCATCTGCTTCCCCCTCCAAAGCCTGTTTCTGTCATGGTTGGTCTCCTCAAGTCATGGACCACTGGTTACTTCTCATTGTGGTCTTGTCACATTATGTGAGGACAAGGCTCAAGCAAAACACTGAATAGAAATATAAGTCCAAGAAACAGGGAGATGCAAAGCTTTGACTAGCAAATAACAAGCCTTCAAGGTGTTACCTTTCCCCACTGTTTAAATGACAGGCATTTACAGATGTCTTGTCCAAGAACCTGTTGTTTCAGAGTTTAAAAATAAATGCTTTTTGTCAGCTTGCCTGGAAAGACCCAGTGATGGTTTATCACCAAGAACTCTGTTCAGACATGATTTCTGCACAAAAATAGTCCTCTGGCAGACTCCCACTTCAGACCACTTACCACTAAAGTGGACTAAGATCTTTGGCTAAAGTCCAGGAAGCATGTTCCTGCTCGTGTTTATGGATGTCAACTGCATGAAGAGTGTATATGTGCATGTATGTTTTTTAAACTGCATGAAGAGTTGGACAAATGCTTTAATTGTGGCTAAGTATGTAACAAGAGCAACAGAATTAGTCTTTGCAGGAGGGAAAAAAGCTGTCCTAAATTTCCCAAAGTGGTGTCTTGAATTTTACCTGAATCAGACTATCAGTCTGTTTTCCTTCCAACATCTCACTCCAGACCTGGGGAAAAAATAAACTTATCAAGGTTTCTTTTAGACTTTTTTTTGGATACCATGAAGTCACTTTATTTTTTTTTTTTGTGTGTTGCCTTTGGGTTCACCATAAGGAGAAGTAGTCCCACTCGGCATCTGTCAAAGCATTTTCCTCTGAGAAATCTGCAAGGCTGTTACCCAAAATTCTCTTCACACATTTTCAGAGTTCTGCACTTGTCCTTGCCTCCAAGAAATAATGATTGATTTAGAGGGCCAGCTCTATGCTCTGTGTTTAATTAAAGCTTACCCTGCCCTCCTTTTTGCTAAACTGCTTTTCCTGTCCCAGAACCCTTTACAGAGCACACAGTTGGTGCTGTAATTAAATTCCTCCATCCTGGGACCTCACTTCTTGCTACTAACAACAGTTTTTTCACCTTTAAAATGAAGTTTTGCCAATCCATTCGTCCTTTAGTATAGACTTTACATTTTCCTGTCCTACCTTCTCTCCCCTGCCAATTTTATGACTATGAAGATCTTTGGCATATCAATGGTCTTGGTACACTGCTCTTGCTTGGACACCCTTGTAATGTGCCTGCTTGTGGTTTTCAAGACCATAAAAACCAACTTTCTGAATATTCCTGTGTCTAGCATCTCCAGAACTCCTCAAAATGCTTGTCTAGACCCTTAATAGTCACAGCATTTCTAGTCATATGTTTCTTAAAGATGCTGCACTGCTACCTCTTGCCTTACTGTAGGGTGTACCCATAGCATTTTCTACAGATAAATGTATTTATCAGCATCTATTTAACAAAGGTGTGTTGGTGTTCACTGATTGCTGGTTTGGAAACATTTCTCAACTTCACTGAGACAGGGGTATGTGAAGTGGTACTCATTCCTAACCAAAGAATTGCTAGTTAATAATAATTTCTTCTTTACCAAGCAGTTTGTAAAGTTATCATCTTTGTGTTGTATATAGGCACTGACTAACAAATTTGATATTAAGTAATGTTTCCAAGGGCTCTACCTTTTAATGAAAACTCACAGTATTTCACATATGAGCATCTTTAATATGTACAAATCTGAAGAGTAGCACATATTGAATACCAAAAGAAAAGCAAGTTCAGAATCAAACTCTTAATAGGTGTCTGTCATCCATGGTATCCTGTCTTGAATAACCTGGGTTCTCATTGGCAGGCTGACATCTGTGAGGTAGATAAGCACGTGATAAATGTCTGTATGCACACACCTTCCTCTGGCAAAAATGTACACTTAAAATATATCAGTGGAAGTTTGAAACTTAGGTGAAGGTTACTTCAGGCTAATGCTGCCATTCTTTAAAATTAACTCCTCAAAGAGGGCTAAAAATGCTGATTTTTAACATCTGTGAGATAGATAAACATATGCTATATTATCAGACTGAACACAGTATGTGTAGCTTAATCCATTTTTCATCCCCTTTTGTCTTCATCCTCTGTAACCTGGCTCATTGCTTCAGTGTGGGAAAAATACTGGGAGTTAAAACATTCCCTTTGCTTCACCTTCTCTTCCAAATATAGAATCTGCTTAATTCTGCAAAAAGAGCAAAACTAATAATGGATGTAAATATTGACAGACGTAAAATGCATCAGAAATCCTTCCTCTCAAAATATCCTATAATTTTGGAAAACTAATTCTAAAAAAAAAAATATACTGTGGGGATGACAATTTGGATTTTTCTCCCCTGACTTGCTAAATGGGAGCTTTTCTAATTGCAATGAGTGTAGTTCAAATAATCTGCAAAAAAAATTTGATTAAAATAAAAAATTGGTTTCATTTCACTAATTTAAATTAAATATTTGAAGTATCCAAAGCTTAAACAGGAAATAGCACACTTAAATTAGCATAGATGCTATTAGTAATAGAATATAAATTTACAACTCACTGACAATGAGGATCATGCTTAATTATTAATTCAGCAGGATTTAGTCCAATGTTGAACAACATTATTTGATGTGTGTGTTCAATATATTGACAACCTCAAGGTGTGATTTGAATAAAGTGAATTGTCATAACATTTTTTAAAAGAAATGCTGTTTGTAATTCTGACACAGAAGAATCTTCAGTGTCTCAGATTTTTTACATTAATGATAACTGTGTCTCTAAAATAATGACTATATGACTCTTTTTTTTTTTTCCTGAGTAAAGTTCTCCAAAAATACCTGGCAACTGTGAAGGATGATATGACTGAGATTCCAGCTTTCTTGGGATTTTGCTTCTGTAGTGGCAGTAATTAATAATTATGCAGTCATTAGGATTAAATGAAAAATGTCATGTTGATGTTATTATTAACGAGGTAGGTTTTCCTGAAGGTGTCACTGTGCCTTGCTTACAAACCAGTGTGATGACAGCCATTATATATTTTTGTGGCAACTGGTGTGGTCCAAATTTTCTACGCTCCTAGGAACAGCAGCAACATGTGTTTGAGTCATCTGGCTATATAATCAGAACATGAATATAATTATATACACACACTCCTCTGACTCTATACCCACGAGGGCGGCTGCTGCTGCTGCTGCACTCTCCCTGCAGCATCCAGGGCCATCTCCCTGCTCCTACTGCATGTTGCTTCCCAGGCAGGGAATGTTTTTATGCTGGGGTTTTGCCCCATTGTGGAGCTGGAAACAGTACCAGCTCAGCCACAAACGAAGGAAAATCTGGGTCTAGGTTCCTAAAGTACTTGTGTTGCATTTTCCTGACTCTAATTGTGCTCATTATTCCTGCTCCCTCCCACAAGCTGTGTTTCAAAGTAGGCAGTGGATTCAGTGTATTTAGGAATCTGATCTCCTGAGTTGATTGCAATTCTGATATAGTTAATAATGCTCCTTAGAAAGCCAAATTACCCAACTAATTATTATACATTTCTAATGAGATAACATTGAAGCTGTCAGTCAACAGCCAGTGATGCCGTATTTATTAAAAATTAATGCTGTTTTTGCACTCTTCTGCTTGGCTTAAAGTGGTGGCTGGTTTAGTTTTGTTTTGTTTTAACTGCACAGCTTCTACTAATCTACTTCTCATTAAATGCACCAAGGCAAATCCTTTCTTTCTGCTTTGGCTGGCAGTTTCAGAATTGCCTGTACATCCAGTGCAAACAAATTTTGCCTTATTAATACCAACCGCCCACCTCCTGAGCATCTGATTAATCCGCCTAATCTATGGCATTCAAAAAATACCTATTGCCGTGGCATAATTAAATTTCCTGATTAAATATAATTTGATTTCATTTGGAGGGAATTTTCACGGTGTGGGTGGATCTCAAGGAGGGTTTAGAAGAATCACGCAAGCTACTTAACAACCTAGTAGGGGATTTAGTGGTTGTAACCCTCTGCTGAGAATGCAAGGGACTAAAGAACATAACCAGCCCATGCACATGGTGAAGGTGTATGGTAGAAACAAGGAGAAAATGTAAGTATGAAACTAATGAAGAAATATTTCTATATAAATGGGAGAATAGAGTCTTGCTTGGACAAGTGCTGTGGTCACCACCACACTTGTATGTTGCTCACATCTGACTTTGGTTTATGTCAATAGGATTATGAAGCTGTTGATACACATGAGTGCTATTACCTCCAGTAATAAGATGCTGAATTAGTAGTAAAACACTTAATCCTCTTCCACTGAATTTAATCCTGTGAATAAAGTGCAAGAGAAAACACAGATGAGTCTAAAATTCCTTGGAAACAGCCATTTAAGTACTGACTTTCCTTAGAACCTGTTGTAAAGCAGAAAGCCTCTACTTGACTTTCAGTGACTTCTGAGATCTGGAACACTTGCCAAAAAAGGGAAAAGATTGTTCCTCTGTTATGGCAATGACACTAATAAGTGTCTTAATATGGGGAGTCAATATAGTGGCTTCATATGGGGCCACAATTTATCATTCTTAATTAGAAAATCATTGAGTTTATTTCCTATTTTTTCTGACAAAACCTGACAGAACTTCTGATAAACCTGGCTTTAATCAGTTTGTTTGATTTACTGTAAGGGTAATAGTGATTACCCTCTTGAAAGGGGAAGAAAATAAAGAGTTGCTAAGAACTGTAGCAAAATACAGCAGATATGATAGTGGAGTCCCAGCCACCAAATGGATTCTTACTGTTTGAGAAATGCAGATTGATCTGCAAAAGTATTTTAAAATGAGACTTTGAGTACAGAGATTGAAAAGCTGTTGATGTCATGGATACATACTGATTCATAGTGTGCCTATTTGCTGTACAGGCAGCTTCCTCAGGTTTTTTTCAGACTACTTTCAGTCCTCTCCTTTATAGTAAGATTGTCTTTGCCATGGTGACTAATGACTTTTTCCTATGTATGTCAAGGTTGATTTTTCTGCTGCCCTTCTGTCTCACTTCAGTGAGTCTCTAGTGAGACACTAAAGGTTCCCTCTTCTCACGCTGAGAATTTTTCCCCAGGCCTTAGATAATGTGTATATGGAGAGACAAAGTTCCAAGCATTTCTGCCACTGACTGTGTCACCTGAAGGGGAGTTTTACTTATACCAGCAAACACAAAAACCCCTTTAGACCCTTCACTTCCCTGGTAATTCACACCTGACTCCCACCCAGATAATTTAATCTGTGGAGGCTTTAGGACTCCATTTATCATCTCTCCCTCTTCTCATTTACCATACAGCTAAAGTTATCTCCACTTCCTTCTGCCTGGGTCCCATCACCCTCCTAATCCATTTAAATCCTTCTATTATTTTTTTTTTCCCTCTGCTAAATCCTCAGCTTCAAGGTCCTATGTGCCACCTCTTAAAGTTTCCAAGGATATCCAGCACTGCAGTACTGGAGTGATTTTGCCAAGACTCAGTAGAGCCAGGAAAGACAATTCATCTTTTGGCTGTTTGTCTGCTGCTTATGACTATGTAACAAAATGGACTTCGTGCTTTTTTCCAGTCTTCCTGCAGGTTCAGGATCACAGGAATTCACCTATAAGGAAGTGAATTGTGGTTGGACTCAGTGATCTTAAAGGTCTTTTCCAACCTGAACAATTCAATGAATAGGTCAGACTGGTAATAGGTCTGTTTAATCAAATGCACCATGTTCAACAATACACTAGTTTTTGTTTCTTTGTTTTTCCAGAGGAACTGTATCATTAAATTAATGCTTTTTTCGCTTTTAACTTCAACCCCATTTGTATTTTTAGGCCTTTTTATGAGACTTATCTTCAAGAGAAAGCTAAAATGAGTCTTGCTCTCTTTCTAAATATCCTTTAATCCTTTTGGGTAGTGTATTCAGTAGCTATAAAACAACCTCATAAACTATCCGCTCCATAATCCAGGCCTTTACTTCTTTGCACAGGTTCCATTTCAATTGTCTCCATCCTAAGAGTGTTAATAGGATTCTGTGGAGATGGCACATGCCTGGAAAACAGCCTGTACCCAAACCCTTTGATCTCAAGATGTGTCCTAGATTTTTACTTCAGTTTGAATTTCTAGAGTGTGCTAATGCAATGCAGAAAGGGGTATTGTGTAATGCAAGTTGAATGGTAGGAGATAAGTTAACAGTGAATAAAAGTAAGATATTCAGGAAAACATTTATTTTCCAGGTTCCCAAGTGCAGTTCTTCATCAGGTATGAGCTTGTGTTGACCACAAGGAAGGGAAAAATGAACTGACTGTCAAACAGAGGGATAAGACTGAAATCATTCCCGTCACAGATGGCCCAGAAGGAAAGTGGCTGGGCAGGATAAGAGGATGCTATGGATACATTAAAAAAACCATGGCAGGGATTGATTCTTATTCTTTAAAAAAAAAAGCAATGACCACCTGCCAGAGCTGATATGAGATTTGCAGAGTGACATGGAAGTGTATAGTGATGTTGCAGAGCAGGGCATGATTATCAGTCTGTGTGGTGACCAAAGTGGAGCTGGAAACATGTTCCCTCCTCCCTCTGATCAAGAGATTTATGATGAAGATCCAATAACTAGCATGTCTTCTTCCACAAGGCAGTCTGGACAAGATCGTGGAGAGGATGTGTATGATGATGTAGATTCTTCAGACTTCCCTCCACCGCCACCTGATCCCACTTCACCAAAGCTAGCAAGCTTTAGAAAGCATTAAATTGGATGAAAAAGATGTACAAAAGCATAAGAAGATGGACAGAGAAGAGAGAGTTCTGAAAAAAAGTTCAAATTTGTAGGTGAAATAAAAGTTCTTTACCACCACAGTTCAGGTTTTCCCAAGAAAAGATGGGGACCTAAAGAATTACAAGTTCAACCAGGGGGAGTCTCTCAACGTTATAGAAAGTACAGGTGACACCAAGGTCCTGTGCCAGCATGAAGAGGGAAAATATGGCTACATTTTCAGAAACATACAGGCATTTCCTCTGGAAAAGCCTGTATCTGGGAATTTTTTGCCAACTACTTTAAAAATTAAAAAAAAAAGGGAATATGTGGAAGCTGTTACTGGTATTACTACCACTATTTAGATTGCAGTGGCTTATGGTACACTGTAGAGGCACAAAAAAGAAGATTTTGTTGCCTCTTTGGATGGAAACACCCACATTTTCCATTCCATACTGCAGCTCTATGTGTATCTTCACTGCCTATCTGGAGGTATTGCCCTGCAGAGAACAGGGGGTATGTGGATTTCTACCAATACCATTTAATATCCAAAGTTAGTATCTGCCCCAAATGAAATTTAATCAACTTTCTGAATCTCTCCTGAGCTACCTTTAGCTTTCAAAGTGTAAGTAAACTCACAGCTTATGTGTTTGGTAGGTGCAGAAATAACTGATTTTACTATTATAACACATCAAACTACATTTTAGCTCATAAACCACCAATTTTTTCATGTTGGAAAAATAGCAAGTGGAAGAGTTAGTTGCTTTGATGCAATTATGCCTCTACAGTTTTGAGTTATTTTGTTGTGTTGTATGAGGTAATATAATTTGATTCTTTCCTTTTTATTCCCTTTAAAAGGAATTGTTTTGGATTTTTAAAATCCATTACAACAAACATTCTGGATGACGAAAAACAGATGAGTTTATTTAGAGGAAAGGAATGAAACTCTGCTTATCAAATGACACTCATGACCGAACTAAATTCACTTCTACACAAAATGCACATGCTGTTTTTCAATCAACATTAATTTGTCTTTCTCATTTTATTTTCAAAGTCTAATGGGACATTTCTAAGAATATATTTTAGTTGCCTCTTCTAGATTCGTAAGATCTGCAATTACTCTAAGCAAACTTATCCAAAATATGCTCTAAAAATTCATCATCTCACTATGTATTTTCTCCATGTTTAGAAATGTGTTAGAAGGGGACTAATCAAGTGGTTTCACAGATGCAGTGAAACAGATTAAAAAATCTTTTATTTTTACCCCTGTTGATTATGATTTGTCATGAATAATTTTATTTTCTGAGTGTCTACAACGGTTTAGTGGACTCAGACTGTACAAAAATATAGTTTAAATTACAATTTATTTTTTTAGGATTATGCTGATTATTTTTATTTATTAACTTAAGAGTTTCCTCTTAGAAAATATAGATCCTCCTTTCTTATTTTAAGCCTGCTTTATGCTAAGGAATAAAGATGGGCATGATTGCCTTCCATATTATGCTGATAACTCTAGAAGCTAAGCTTATAGATAAAAGTAAATTTGCATTTGATAGATGTAGTAGTCCTGCAGATAATGCAATGGATGTAGAATGCTGACCCGGCTTTAGAGGGAGCACCCTGCTCAGGTTACGTTTATTTAAAGGCAAAATTAAATCCTATCATTTTCTCACTTCTAAAATGATGATTTACAGAACACCCACAAATTCAGAAGAACTGCAGAAGGGCAACAGTAAGTGCCTACTGACCTGGGGGATTCTGTGAAATGGGCAGCCTGCCTGCTTAAAGATTGCAGAATAGCATTTAAGATGCATGAATTCACAAACAACACAAAGCTGTCTTGAGACAGAGTAAACTAGATGGAGAGAAAATGAATTAAATTGACTCTTTGTACTATATCAGTGTGACTTCTTGCATAAAAGCTTTTCAGCTACCATAGGCTTAGGGCAGAAGTTTGTAAGAGCAAAAAGCTAGTTTGGTTATTTACTACTTCTGGTTTAGCCTGAAGAGTTTATGCTGATTCAATAACACATCAGTCACACTTGAGCTGGTTAGAGCAAGTTTATGGCTATCCTGTGTTACTGAAGTGGTATAAAACATTTTGGCAAACCTTGCTTTAGCTTGCCATTTGACCAGGCATAAGAAAGCAGATAGGAAAGATTTACTATTGTACTGATGGAGCAATAGAAGCAGGTGAGGTGACACGAGTTGCTCAAGATCACAGAGCGGGTCCGGGCAAGCATTCAGATGCTGTAGATAAAACAAACTTATGAAAACAGTGAGGTTACATGAGGAATATGCATATATATATATGTGTAGATGTATTTTAGCTATTTCTACACAAAATTTCCCAGAGTTTACATCTTATTCATTTCTCACATAAATCAAATATTTTGTTAGATTTTACTGAGTTCATGCACGATCCTGTGCCAGCATAAAGTCTCCTGTTATTGTAGTTATTTTGAATATTCACATAAGAATCAGTTGCCTAAGAATATAATAATTGCTTTTATACCTGGTCTGAGAATGATACTTCTGGACCAACTCACATAAAAAGTCACTTCCATGGCTTAGTTTTCTCTTACTGCTTACTGCTGCAGATTTTTTTTATTTCCACTCCACAGACATTTTCATGCTATCATTTAATGCCATTTAAATTCTTCCCTTGCCAAGGAACAGATATGTTTTCATTCAACAGAACTAGTTATCAACTGCAGCACCTGTTTTCAAGAATATATTATAGTTCAGTGTTAATTTTGGTTGGCCTTATTCATTGTCAACTGCTATTAAATGGAATGGTGATGTTACTGCATTATTGCACAAATACTGGTAACATGTTACTTCAATGTAGGAGGAAGCTAAAGAACGTTCATGTTCCTGTGTTCACAGCGATATTAAAGATCAGAATGACACAGGTTGGACAGACTGCAGCACTCCAGAGCACTACAGCAACATGCATTTCTTGGATGCTAAAAGGAATTGGTTTGGATTTTTGTTTGTTTGTTTAGCTGTCTAAAAATTGTAATGCATTTTCTAGACACCCAGCTAAACCCATGCCCAGTAAGTATCAGAAGTTCAGCATTAATTATTAATCAGAAGACTCCTATCTTCCTAGTTCTGTGCAGATGCATATTTGTGTCTTTGTATAGATAGATAGATAGATAGATATTAAAAATAAAAAAGATGCTGCGGCAAATCTTGAAAGCCAAAGCCTGGGGTTTTGCTTAAGAGACATAAAAGTGTCCCCAAGCCTACTGACTAAATTTAGTGTGCAATCCTGCTGCTTACCTTAGGAAGATGGTGCTCTCACATCAAGACAGAGCAAGAAAAAAGCTTCTCCAGCAGCAATTCAGAGCATTTAAACTGGTCTCCTCTTTTGAATAGAGATCAGGAGAAGTGTTTTCTTTGACAGCATTGATGATCAATTGTACTAAAAGGATGACAATACCACATAGTACTAGATATAATCACAGTTATAATTACATGTGATACAAACAGTCTTTTCCAGGCAAGGGCAAACTTTTGAGTTTGTCTTCAATCTGTTTTAAAACCACAAAATGAGCATCCACCATTGCTGGGTATTCAATGCATGAGTGTATTTGCACAAAGGATGAGGATATGTGGTTGCAAACCTCCTCCCTTCTCTTTTCTATGGCTGCAGGACAGACTCTGTGACTTGTTTATCAAGGAATAGATAATTGCATTTTCTAACCCAAAGCACAGTAGCTATTTTTCTACTAAAATGCAACTAGAATATGTCGTGGTGGCAGTTCTGTAATGACCTAGGAATGAATGCTGTCAGCCTGGAAATGGGAACTATTTTCTCTTCAGGGAGAATGAGAATACAGCTCATTTTTCTTATGGCCAAGCGTTCCAGACACCACATGATCCTATCCCAGATCTTTTGTTTAATTTTGCTTCAGCTCAATCATTCTTGTGTCCTTTGTTCACAGAGATCCAGTTTCAATAGATGGGATAGATAGCACTCCTACCCAAATTACTGGGTAATGAGAAAGGGTGAGGAAAGAGCTGAAAGGAACTATTATACTTCCTAGCTATATTCTTATGTAAAAGAACACTATTGCTTTCATTTACTGAAAATCACAAGGATAAGGGAAGACCCTGTTAAGTAAGAAAAAAAAACCCAAACCAACCAGCATTATGTTCCTCTTTTAAAAAAGGCACGAAGAAAGATGCAGGGATGAGATGGTGAGCCTTGACTTAGGTCCTGAGGACCTCACCCTCTTGAAGTCCATTCTCAAGTATGTGACAAAGTGACCAGCACAAAGAACTGAATCTCCAGAGGATCAGCAAATGGTGAATATGAAGTAACCAGGTCATAGTGAGGCCTTTGACATCCCCTGTAGCATCACCGTTTAGGAGCTGAGGGATTACGGCCTGGAGCAATGGATGACCAGGAGGATTTGAGACTGGCTGCCCAGCTGAACTAGCTGTTCAGAGAACAACTAGCGCACAATATCTGTGTGGCAGCCAGTGACTAGTGGGGGACTCCCAGATTCACACCAGGAGCTGATGTTTTCCAGCATATTCATTGCTAGCCTGGATGGTGACACAGAGTGCAACTGGAGGGTACCGTGCTACGCAGGAGATGTCTCTGACGTGGCAAACTCACACTCAGTCCAGAGAGAGCTTGCTGAATTTCAGAACTGAACTGGCAGCAACTTCGTGAAGCTCTACTAGGAGGGATGAAGAGCTCTGTGTGTGGGACAGAGCAACCCCAGGCATCTCCCCAGACTGAGATCAGGCAGCCCTGCCAAAAGGGACCCACAAACATGGCAGTGGATGCCAGGCTGAACACAGGCTGCCCAGGTACAGAACTTCCAAGTGATTTTGTGGAGGCGCCTTATACTGACAGGCCCAAGATGAAAGTGCATCTCACTCCGGGCAGATTTTTGGACTAAGCCCTAAAACATCAGTGTCAGTGAAATGCCTTTGCCTAAATACTTTATGTGATAAGACTTCCACTGTTTGCTTGAGAAATTATAAATTTTTTTAGGTTAATGTTCTTATGTTATCCTAAGTCTGCATTATCTTTATTTACCATCAACCTCACTAATTTTACCTGTCAGAGAATGAAAGTATCTGAATTAATACATAATTATGCATGAAAATCAGTGACTTAAAAGTTACAAAAGTAGTTAAAACAACTACGATGTGTTTAAGTAGATAATCACGCCTCGGGCCCACCCTTGCAAAACATTTCTTCTTGGATGTGAATCACTGCCTACCAAAAGCTTTACCAAAGACATTACAAGCTTGCAAGGATTTGCAGCTCCGCTCCCTTTCCGTGCAGAGCTGGCTCCGAACGGGCTGGGACGTGCGTGTGCCCCAACCACGGGACCCACAGCGGGTCTGAGTCACAGAACAAAAAAGAGGCGAACTGGTAATAGTGCTACAAGCTACACACAAAGCAAACAGAAGTTTATATGATGGCTCAGATCTGGATGACTTTAAGTATGTCTCATGCTGCCATTCTCATTGTAATCTGTTATGTTCCCTTGTCCATCAGGATTGCCTGCTTTCATATACAAATAAAATCATACTGAAACTGTTAAAATAATTGAAAAGCACACAGTAGTCTTTCCTAACACTCTGCAAAAGATGCAGCAAATCATTTGGAAAGCATGAAAGATCTTTGTTTAGCCCAACCCCTCAGGCTCTTCAGTGTTAGTACAGACCTCGTAACTCTACAACTTTTTGTGCAGTCCTTTTACTAAAAGTTCCTTTTTTTCACAGCCTTAACTGATATTTAAATAAGTATAAATCTGTATGTAAAATCATGCATGACACAAACCTCTCATCATTTTAAAACCAGGTGCCTCAATGTGACTCAGGTTAAGTAGGAAGATTCCTACAGCTTCAGACCACTGAACGAAAAGTAGAGAGTGGGGGATTTTTTTCAGATAGGAAATTTTGCTCCATTTTATCTTTTTTTGTGCCTCTTTTAGGCCTTATCTGTCAGTCTTGTAGCCTGCAAGGCTGCAGCCAATTAGATCATGGCTTGTTTGCTATCTGTGTCAAACTGTTATACAAAACCACAATATAAGGTTTGGTTCTTATCCTGATACTGTCTCATTAACTACAACATTGCACAATTGTATCAGAAATATCTGACCCTTAGCTATAATATTTCACTAGGATGATGTCATCTAAGCTGTACATTAGGTATAGGAGGTACTATGCAAATAAACTTGATAACAAAATGCCTCCCTTGCTTTTGAAGGCTGACTTCAGGGTCTTAGTTTTTTGTGTACAGATGAAAGACCCCAGCCTAAGCGGTTGTGCCTCTTCATGACAATCTCGGGTTTTTAACCCTTTGAACTTGTTTTTAAGATTTTTATTTTTTTTTAAAAGATTTGTCATTGAAAGTAATCCCTATGCTTTTGCTTCCTAGTAGTAATTTGGGGTGGTCAGTGCAAGGCCACTCACAACCTTCACCTTTAGGTTGTACAAAGAACTTTTTTGAAAGGTCCTACTTTGGACTCTGCAATATTTTATCTAATTATTATACTGTAGGCCAGCCACACTTTTTTCCTGCTGCTGTTCCCCCCTCCTTCTTCCCTTTTACATTCCTAAAAGTACTTTATACTCCTCATGTAAGCTGCAGAAGAGATATCCTAAAGGGAAGCTTTGCTCAGATGCAGTGCCCACAGGTTAATTTTGGGGGGTTAGTTATTTTGTGTCCTCTGTACCATGCCAAAATCAAATTATTGTCATCTGTTTGGTTGTAGGATTTATGTAGTAGCATGGACAGGTAAGTATTTTCACAGTTATCTATAACTCCATCGTGATGACATTTAAATATCTGATTTAAGCAAACCATGCTGTTACTCCACCTGCTTCAGTATATTCATACTGGATATTGTGAAATGTGGCGGTGCCTTTTCATCTAACTTGGGTTTTTGTTTCTGCCTTGATCATCAGAAAGGCAAAAGTTTCACTTTCCCCCAGTATCATCGTTGTCCTCATATTTAATTTTTTTTCCTGGATCATCTACCATTCTAATGTTTGTGCCTAAGATCTGTTTCTTAACGTGTTGCATCTGAAATTGTTTCTTGTGGGGTTTTTATAATTTTTTTCTGTCAACATCTGTTTTGTCTCCAGCACAGTCCAGAACTGCAATCCAGACATTATCTATCCCTATTTCTTTATTGTTAAAAAAAAGCAAGAAAAAAAGAAAATATTTTACAGTTCCAAGTCTCTTGTGTATTAGCATTAGTTTTGGAAGTCTTGAGTTTCTACAACATTTCGAAATGGAAGGGTGGTGCAGTTGGAAAAAAAAAAAAAACAAACCTAGAGAAGACTATTTGCCTAAAGTGTACGGTTAAAAAAAAAACAAACCAAAACAACCACACAACTTTTTCTTTCTACTAATCTTATTTCTGTTTCTCCCCCACTCCCAATTGCTTTTTGAATTTGTAATTCACTGCTTCCAAAGGTTCTTCAAACTTGTTCTACTGGTTTTCAGAAGCAGACAGACTTGTTTTTCTAAGCTCTTCAGCACACCAACTGAATTTATTTAATTTATCATTTTGCTCCTACAAAGAATTCCGGGACGCTCCTTGAAAGGTCCTAAATCACTCTGTTGTATCCTATGGATATATTCAGTGTGTACTCCACAATACTTTAATTACCTGGTATATGAAACTGTGCTAAAATGAAGGCACTATTTAGTAATCGTGAAGACCTTGATCCAACAGCTAATGGAAAAGCATGTTATCATAAATAATGCAGCCGGCTCTGAGGGGAGCAAATTTTAATGAAAATCCTTCCCTTGCTGTGTCATAACACAAAATAAAGTGGGAGAGTTGTCACTCTGCTGTCCTGGGTGGAGGGGGCTTCACAACGGTCTCTTAAAGGCGTCCTGGAGCAAGTTCTACCCTGCTTTCTTCCATGTTAAAGTTGTCCTGGAGCAAGTTCCACCCTGTTCTCTTCCATATGAGGATCCATGTCTCCAAGGGGTTGTAGGGACCCAAAACCGTGAAGCTCCGGGGTCGCTTTAACGTACTGGAAGAGAAAGGTGTGGGATGCTCTCACAGAACCATCGGAGCTCTCACAGCCTTGGAAGTACAATTTTTGGGTCTGTGTATCCTCTGAAGGAAGGGGTGGGGGTTGGGGGGGAAGGTCAGAATTGGTGCAACTATTTGGGGAGGCTGTGTGTCCTCTGTCCCTACGAGGTCTGTGCTACAT
>VYXB01005587.1:675591-864032 GCA_013397135.1 Pachyramphus minor
GGGCGGCGGCGAGGCCCCTGCCCGGGCGGGGCTGGCACCGGCCCCGGGGCTCAGGGGGTGCCCGGGGGTGTGAGCGGGGGCGGCAGCGGGGACAGGGCGTGTAGCGCCGCGGGGCGAGCGGCAGGGGAAGGGCTGGGGAGACTTCCCAGCTGCTCGGGGGTTTTCCCAGAGGGAGGTGGTCGCGCTGCCAAGCCGCCCGTGTGAGGGCTCGGGGCTCAGCCCGGCCCGGGATGGAGGGGCTGGCGCGGGCGGGGCGGTGGCAGCGGGTGTCACGCCGTGACCCCGGGGCTGCCGGCGCTCGGCTGCCGCGAACAAAGAAGTGTGCGGGGAGCAGCAGTGCCCTGCCGCACAAAACTCCCGAGAAACGCCCGCAGCCGGCGGTTGGGAAAACGGGGTGAGGAGAGGATTCGGTGATGGAGCCTCGTCAGGAGGAATGTTTCTGAGATGAAAGGATATATTCTGTTCTCTTCGGGAGAGAATGTGGGTTTGAGGCCACTGTCATATCTGTTCATTGTTTATTGTTATTTTTTTCTTGCGTGTGGCTAATCGCACCTCGTAACAACGATTTTTTTTTAAAACCCCTCTTCAGGTTTAATTTAACAGTATTAGCAAAAATAAGGAATAAGAGCCCTTGACTTTACTCTTTGTTGTCTGCGTTAGCAGCTGACTGAATTATGACTTGCATGTAGGGTTAAAAGTGCTGTCTCCTTTATTTCAGAGCTCTAGGGGAAGATGTTGTCTCTTCTGACATCTTGCGATTGAGATACCTGAGAACAGGTTCAGTAACAATCCCAAGTTCCTGAAGAAGACACTTACGAATGTATTGAAATAAGAAGCTGTAAACATTTCCCCCCGCCCTGTTGTTTATACTGCGTAAGAAACCGTAATCTGAAGCACATCTCGGACACTCTCCCAGATGTATGAAGTCTGCAAAGCTCGCTGTCCAAACTGGCTCTTTTAGTCGGTGGTACTTACCACATTTGTGGTGTGTATACAGTACTCTGAAGAAAAATCACTTTCTTTATAAAATTCCCAGAAGGAACATTTTATTATGGACAGCTTTTTCTGGATGTATATCCAGGGAGATTAATGCCTAGAGTTGAAAGGCATTTAGTATACACTGCAAAGTTGGCTTTCCCTCAGTTTTTCCAGATGTATTATCTCCCCTGTACACTGGGAACACGCACAGCCGCGTAAGCTGCAGATGCAGCCATGGAGCTGTGTGAACTTGTGAGCCACACCAGAGTTGTTGCAGAGCGCTGGTACCAGACACGGCTTCGCGATGTCAGCTGAGCTGTGATTGTGCCATGCTGATCGCAACAAAGCACACAAATGGAGTGACACCCTTCCCGCCAAGAGGCTGTTAAGTTTTACGAGGAAGGTTAACTGATCTCCGTAACCTCTGTCAAGTTCTGTGCGAGATGAGCGCGTGTCTCCCTGCTCCGGGATGTTGAAGATGTGCTGCTGCTGCTTATGACACGTCCAAGGGAAGAAGCTTTGTAAAATGGCTCAAACCAGCTTGCTGCAGGGAAAGCAGTTCTACTGTAGGGAGTGGGTTTTCCACAAGCTTCAGCACTGCCTCCAGGAGAAAGCTAACTGCGGTGGTAGCACTGCCAACAAACCATCTCTTGTAGCGAATTCTGGGAATAACACCGGTGGTGTCTCTGGGAAAGGAGCTGCCTGGGGTGTATTGTTGGTAGGAGGGCCTGGTAGTGGGAAGACAGCCCTCTGTACTGAGTTACTGTGGCCAAGCTCACCTGCAAACCTCCAGAGAGGCTTACATCGCCAGGCCCTAGCCTTCCACTTCTGCAGGGCCCAAGACTCTGACACACTCTGTGTTGGAGGCTTTATTAGAGGTTTAGTCACCCAAATCTGCCGCAGTGGACTGATCCAGGGATATGAGGACAAACTGAGAGATCCTGCTATTCAAAGTCTCTTGCAACCCGGGGAATGTGAGAGGAACCCTGCCGAAGCATTTAAAAGGT
Organism: Pachyramphus minor; assembly: GCA_013397135.1. Classification (NCBI taxonomy): domain Eukaryota; kingdom Metazoa; phylum Chordata; class Aves; order Passeriformes; family Tyrannidae; genus Pachyramphus; species Pachyramphus minor. The sequence goes on from VYXB01005587.1 coordinate 677,577, forward strand.
AAAAATAAACTATAACCCCCCCCATCACCAATAAAACACAAATAAAACAAAAAATATCTGCTGTTTAGTTCTTCCTTTCAGTGAGTCTAAGATGCAGATAGTTTAAAACATGTTTGTTTCATGGCTTGTTATCTCTCTTCAGAGCTTGCAGACCTACCATGGAAAAATCTAACTTTGTAGTTGTAGTTGACATAAATAAATACTTACTTTTAAACAAAGTTTATTATTAATAGTGAATTTATTTACATTTATATATTAATACCCTCAGTTGTAACTAGTGTTTTGGAAAGACTTTAAAGTAATTGACTTCAGAGTGGAAAATACCTAGTCCTTGGCCTTCATGTGCCGTAAAGGTAGGGCAGTTGTCCTTCACAGACCTGAAACAGACCTTACAGGACCCTTGAAAAGCTTCCAGTAACATGCTCTGTCTAAGAGGAAACTGGGCTAATGGATCTCTGGGTCAGATCCAACACCAGTTTTATGTTTGTCTAAAAATACGTGGTAGGAAAATGTCAATTAACTCCTTATGTCACTTCTCACAATATGCACAGATTATGTCAAATCTTTATTGCCACTTATTTTATAAGTACTTCAAAGTGTTGAGCGGATCAGGAATTGAACAGGAAGGCTCACCCTGCCCCTTAGAGGGTTTGTCAGCTGTCTGAGCTGAATGGAAAAAAAATATATCTTTTTTAATTACCATTCCCTAACCAAAGTCTCCTGAATGTGTCACTGATAATTTTGTTTCTGTAAGCATAAGGATGTGTATAAGGTTCTATTATGTGTATATAACAGTGTATGTGCACAGAACAAAGTACAGTCTTGAGCACAGCCTGTTCACGTGTGTCTCTATCAGTCTTTATCCCTTGGGCTTAACAATGAAGGAAAGTTCAAAAAGGATAAGGCTTGCCTTCATCAACAAAGCTTCAGTTGCCAGTATAGAACTTTTCTGGAATATTAGTTCAACAGAAATTTTTTTAGTGTTGTGTAGTGATGTAACTTCTTGTGGTGCTTGAGGGTTTATTGGCTGATGTTTGCAGAGTAAAAAGAAAAAAAATCCTCTCTTCTTGTTTTTTTACTTTCCTGACCCTTAAGACTGGGAAAACAAGTACTGAGGTTGAACTGCAGTGCTTGCTCTTATTGTCATGGTGGTGTAAAAGAGCCTTGTAGTTCTGATGGCTGTTATGTCCTTGCCTGCTGAATAAACAGGATGCATGTCTACATTGTTCTCAGTATAGTGTCTTAAACAGTCTAAACCAAGACTACTTCTGGATTTTTTTGTTTGTTGCTAGATGAATATGCAACTTCTAACAGCTATTAAGGCCCTAATTTCAGAAGTATTAAACTCTCTTAATTTCTAATGAGTAAAAACTGGGTGCAATTAAGTGTCTATAAATGGAATAGCAGACTGGCCATCTAGCTTTAGGCAGTCTTTTAAAATCATGAAAGTGGATTAATCTGGTGAGTAAGAGCCTGTTTATGTTTAAAAGTCTATTACAAGGAAATCTTACTAATTTAGCACAGGCAAGTTCTCTCGGCTGGAATCTTTCCTCTGTTCTAAACATGATTGCCTCACTCCGCAGGAGAGGGGATAGGTAAATGTCTTTAGACAAAAACGCAACATAGAAATAGAAAATCTGGAAGATGTGAGTCAGTCAGCTTTTTAGACTGATTTTTATGAACACAGAGTTTAACGATGGGCTCTTTGAATATTTAGGTCAATATACAGGGCTCTTGGTTTTGTACTGGGAAAATCAAACGTGACACAACATCCGGTAACAGTTTTTTCCCTACTCAGATTTTGCAGCAGTGGTTGTGAACACTAAACAGTAAAAATACTTTTGGTGTAGTACAAAAGTTAAGGGGATTGGTTTTGTTTTTTTTTTTCTGGCCCTTCACATATTCCCTTGCTGCCCACTTACCCTGATCTCCTGCTCTCAAAAGCAGCTGTGGTAGATGGTTTTCATTCTCATATTTCAGATTTAAGGGAGATGAGGTGTTAGAGACAAGGTGCTGTACTGGGAATATAAGTTTTCAGCACTGTGGCAGGGGACCAGGAGGTGGCTGTTGACAGCAGTACCACGAGCTTGTTCTGCTGGGTGATACAATCTCTTGTCCACAAACGAGAGGAACTTGGCAGCCCCCTTCCCACCATCAAATGCCTCCTTCATTTGTTAACTGAACTTTTGTTAATATATAAAGCATGCAAAACATACTGAACAAAAATATAAGTTGGGATGTTTCATGGTTTCTAAGACTTGCCACTGAGCACTTCAGTCTTCTGCTCTGGTGTGTTCATATATAGTTTATGTTAAGCGAAAGTTGTTGTAAGGTGAAATGAGTTCTAGGAAGACTTAACAGTCAGCTGATTGCCTCTTGCATTGTGTAAAGGCACTGAAACGGCATAAAGCTCTTGTCTCAATGCTCCATCGATTTTTACCTTGTTTTAGTTTATTCAGTATAAGAGGGGAAAGATTTTTCTTTAAAGGCACTGTCACGTTTTTTTGCTCTGCTTTTCATGGCTGCTCCAGACCCAGCCGTGTATTCATGGCCTAAAATGGAAAGACTTCTCTTCATAAGTGCTAAACAAGATTACACCACTCTATTTTTGTGCTAATTGTCCTGGAAATAGTAAGAAAGAAAAGCTTCTTAATGTCTTGTGACATGCCAGTTTCTAAACAATATAAAGTTTGTTAGTTAAAATAGTGAAATCTTTTCCTGAAGAATGTTTATAAAGAGATTTTTAGCAATCCTGATGGTCATAGTGATGCATGGGCAAGCAATGACCTGGAGAATTAAGATGTTCTCCTCCTGTTGAAATGTCTTATCTTAAAAATTTCTTATGCATTTGTAAACTTAATGTGCCCTACAAATTCTTTTGGGGGCAGATCTCGCAGATTCGAAGAGCTGGAAGGGCTGAAGTTTACAAAGCTATTTAACAAGCATTTGTTGCTGCACTGACAGCTGAGAGAAAGAACAGCTACTTATGGTGCTGCTTCTGAGGCACTTCTTTTCTCAGGCACACAGTACTGGAGCAGAAAGGACTCCTCAATTTAAGGGAGGATGCTGAAGCATCACATTCAAATTTGAGGTGAAGGTGAACCAGAAGGGAAGCCAAAGACTGTTACGAACTTCTGGAGTTAAGAAGAAATGATGTGGTAAATGGAGAGAATTTAATTCAAAAGGTCCATTAGGCTCTTCTTCCCTATTAATATAGAAAAATTAATAACTCGAATTTTGCAATACTGTCTCTAAGGTTGTTTTGGTTTTGTTGCAGCAAGTTTATACTTCCAGTGATTGGTGGGAATACAGGCAGATACCAGTTATCCAAGGCCACAAGGATGTGAGGAATTCTGATATAAACCATGGGTAATACTGAAATTTGTGTAAACTAGGCTGTAGAAAGGCATTTCCCTTTTGTTCCTGGTTTATGTTTTTCAGACAGAGGAGATGACATTAAACATCTTCAGACAGTAGGGAAAGGCATAGAATTCCCATGTGTTGTGCTGCAGTTCTGATTATTGATGGAAGGCAGAGCTTGGTTGATTCCCAGCCTAGAAAGTGGCTTCTACTGAAAGTGTGGGCATAGTTTACCCTGCAGAGATGGTTTGTTTTGCAGGCATTGCTCTTGAGTTTGAAAGATACCCATGACAAGAGCTCCTGGGTCAGTTTAGACAATTTAGAGATGGAATATGTCTGTTAAATAACATGTGTTTAAACTTGCACTACACTCGCCTTTAGTATGTGTTGATCTACTACAAACTTAAAGCAAAATTTGAATTTTGCCTGGGTGTATTGCTGGAATTAATAGATCACCAAAAATATGGTGAATTTCCACATCTCCCAGCCAGGTTGGTGCAGGTCAAGCAGCTTTGCTCTTACTCACAGGTGAAGTTTCTTTCCATCCTCTGCGTGTCTTTTCAGGAAACTTGAAATCTTGTGAGACTTTTCTCATACTTACATCTCAGATATTGAATTTGGTTCGGTGGTTTTCAAGGGATTTTTTGCTTGTGAAGTATCCTAACATTTTGTTACTAAAATATTTCTAATACAGTTACTTTCATGGAAGAGGGTCTGATCAAAGTGATTTTTATTGGAGGAAAAATGAAGCTGTGAATTCAGATTTGCACTTACTTGCATTCCCATGCAAAACTTCATAGAAGTTTTCTCAACTGATGGTTCATCCTCTTTACCAAAAATGAATATAGGGAAGCTATGCCCCAGATCTGAAATATCCTTTATTTTTTTTTTTTTGTAGAAAGGACACCAGGGTTTGTGCATGCTGATGCAAAATGCAGTGTAAAGCTTTTCTTCTAACTATTTGGAAAGGGAAACCCCAGAGAGTTAACCAAACTGGGCAAGGTGACAAGAGGCATCCACAGCTAAACTTTCAATTAATGGCAGTAAAGGATTTTTTTGATGTTGCAGTTTCTTCACACTTTAGTGCTCTGTGAAGCCAAACTGAGTATCTGTGGTGTAGCTCCTGTGTCTGCATGGACAACAGATTTGCCTTGTAGTGGAACGTGACCAATGATGTCAAGTGATACAGAAAGCAAAATGGTTTTATAGTTCTCTAGAACGTTTCATAGTTCTCTAGAATGTACAAATATCTGTAGACTTGACTGTTAAAAGTGTGAGAGGTCATGCAAGGTTTTCTGCTGACTGCAAGTTTGAAGCAGGGGTTTATGTTGATTAAATTTGAAAGCCTTGTATGAGTCACTCATTTGGGCAGCGTTAAAGTGCAACAAGTCTTGTGCCAATAGCTGTTATCTTATGTAAAGTTACTTCTGCCTGTTTGGTGTTTTGTCTTTGGCAATATGATTGAAACCTCATGAACAGCAGAATTCAGAGTAAAAGCCTGTGAGTGTCAGCCAGCGCTAACAAGCATTTCCTCCCTCCCAGCCCTTCACCTGCATTGGCTTTCCATGCTACTGAGTTATTTTTTTTTTCTTCCTTGTTTCCCCCAAGAGTCGTGTATCACCAGAAAGTTGCAAATTGTAGGTAATGGAGCTTTTCTCTAAATGACATGGGGAAACAAGTTTTAATTCAAGTTCTGGATTGTTTATGTGACAGTGTAGAAAAACACAGGTCTGTTCACCAAATGCTATGTGACTTGTCCCCGGACTTTCAATCTGCAGTATTGAAATGCCATTTTTCTTGCTGTTTATTAGGTGTAGATGAAGGAAGAGGTTTAGACATTGAGTTGTATACGATAACAGATGAAGTGTGAAGAAGCTGTTCTATTTTAGAACTCCTTGTACCGTCTTTGAAGTCAGTAGTATAATTAAAATGATAATGGATTGTGTGGGCTTTATTGAACAATTAACTAGTGAGCTTTTCACTGTTTTGGAATAGCTTATTCTTAATTGCAAAACCTTCAGTGTGTTTTGGAGTAAATTTGAGATGACTTAGAGCATCCTGACTTTAATGGGGTTTTGATATTTTACCCTACAAACTTTGAGTTTTCTTTGCTAGTGAATTAACCACCGAACTTGTTTCTGCTGCTGTTTCCAGCACTCGGGTTCTGAGACCGCTGAAAAGAGAACAGTCAGAGGCAGCACGTTGGACATAGACATGCCTGAGCTTGAGCTACTGGAATCTTCAGAGCTGTTGGGATTTCTCTCAATTTACTCTATAAGACAGTAGTAATTCAGTATTAATCTTTTATAGGTAATAAATGTCTCAGTTTTTCTCACCCAGGTCTCAGAGTGTCTGGAAGTGATCTACGTCTTTTCTCTCATCTCCTTTCTTCTGGAAAGGGCTGCTACAGAGCCTTTCCCTCTGCTTCCACTGCTCCAGTGCAGTCTTGGTAGTTGTAGCTTTGCAATGGTAACAGGAAATGTGTGAATATGGATTTTGTCAGAATCTCTTAATGTTATAGAGCTCCAAATGGTAGAAACAAAGCCAAGGACTAACTGTATCCCATGTCATGCAAGGAAAGATCTGAATGCATAATAAAAATAATTTACAAAACCCTTTAAAGAAGAAGGTTGTTAAACCTCCAGTGTGTTTATTCATTTACCACATGTCAAGGTCAGATGTGGAAGTGACTGTGATTTGAACCTTGAGAAGGTTGGAAGGGGACCTCAGAAAAATCAAGTCCAACATCTCCTTCCCCAGGCAGCAGAAGCTGAGTCTGGTTTTGAGAGATACTCAAAACCTCTGCTCTTATGCTTCACAATTCTTACAGAAAAAAAAAATCCATATGTCTAGCCTGAGTTGTTTATTTCCTGCTATAATCTAAACTTGTTAGTACTTATGGTGCTCTACAGAGACAGAGAGAATAGAGTCTTTCTTTCCTTTTTGGGACAGCCTTTTACATGTTTGAATATGGCTTTACTCTCTTTCATCTTGTCTTGAAATTAAATAATTCCAGCTTGTTACTTTCCTCGGAGGTCAGACCTAAGAATGTGACATAAAAAAATCCCTTAGCTAAAAAAATGTTTTCCATATCTAAAGGGAACCAATGTTTTAGATGTGTAAATAGGCAACATTCTACTTCTGTACTTTCCCAGAATTTTTTCTACTCCTACATCTTTCACTTATGCTTGACTAAAATCCTGAAGCTGTTTGGATCCTAGCTCAGAGGAGCTTGATCTGGTACAAGATTGAATTCTCCTTTTAGTAGGAGTCATAACCATTTTCAGTTAAAAACCATCTCATTTCAGTTAAAAGCAAGTTGTTGTGTTTGTTTATGATTTATTTTGTGCTCAAAAATGGTAGAGGCAGAACACCAACTGAAAATTATACCAATTCATGGGTGAGAGGAAAAATTATTTCTGTAAGAGTATACAAAAGGGGTTAAGAAGAATCTGCCAACTCAGCCTGTATTTCCAGCTCAGTGGAGGTGGAGTTGCAGATGGTAAATTCAGTCTTGTGAAAGCATCTGGAGTCTCCTGGAGCTTCTGAATCCAAGTATTTACACATAATGTGTAACTGGGGCTTTAGACTTTTAACTGATGCTGGGTTTCTCAGAAAACTCTGTGTTCTGGTGTTCTCCAGACTATTAGAAAGTTGAGCATTGCCTGGAGCTTAAGTACTTTGTGGCATGTTTCTCTTTAGGCTTTTCCCTTAAATCTGTGGAGTTAACGGGTCACATAGCAGCAGTTAGTGTTTCTGCAAGAGCAAGTTGTATGTTCCTCTTTCATTGTATGGAAGCACAGCCTACAGACTGAACATAATACCGTTTAAGGTTTTAACCTTTTCAGATTAAATTACCATAAGAAAGTTTCCCTAAGGCATTTTAATAATGACAACTTACATAGACCTTTTTGTCTCTTACTTCTATAGGCATTAACATTTTGCCTTTAATCAGTGTGGCTCAGGCTTAAACCTTACAGGTTTTCCTATAAGCTGTTTAGTTAGATGGACCTCCGTAGCAATTCTTACTTGTTAATTATTTCCCTTCCCTTCGGTTTTCTATGCACATGTTCATAGCTTGTGCAAAGGTTTCTTTTCCTTTCTTCTTTTTCAATGAAAAAATGAAAAGGATTTGGCCGATTGTGAAGTAGAAAGGACTTAGTGTGTCTTATATACTGGGAGGAGATGGTATTGAAATGCTGCCTCCCAAAAGTGTTAGTGAAGCAATGACTTGAAGAGGTTTCAATTTCTTCTGTGTGGTGATGTCTGCAATACACTGGGAGTGGTGAGAAATCTCCTGTCCTTGTTTAGGAGCAGGAATGTTTTGAATAGTTAATGCATGATTGAAGAATTACTGCTTAAAAACAGATAATCGGACAAAAAAAAAGGCGAGAAAATAATTATGTTGACACAAGAGTTGAGTCGTATGTAGGTGTTCAAAGGTATTGCAGAGGAGGTGCTGCAGAGAATGGAGGTGGGTAGGTTCCTGGCACGCTGATGACATCAAAGTGTGATGAGAGCATGAAAGAAGAACTGAAAATGAGATAATGAGAAGAAGGCAACTGGGGGCATTAACATAACTGATGAAGTGAAAGGGGCAAACCAATTGTAGTCAAAGCGCTCTATGCTGCATGTTTGCAGATACCTTCAGACTTCCTGGCTCCCTTGGGGATGCTGTTGTTTAAATGGAGAATGGGAATAAAGGATCATATGGGAGTGGATCACACGGACCATAAACGGTGTCTTTTCCTCGAGTTTTTTTTCTTTGTCATGTGCTAATAAGCGTCAGTAATAGTGGTGATTGTGTGGAAAAGGAGAGATGGGCATCTGGCTGCACAGATGCAAGATGGTGTGCTAAAGATCCATGGTATCTTAGTACCTGAGAGAAGGAAGGGGGCATGGTGGCATCATACTTAAGGTTATTTGCAGTGTCATGGAGTTGTCCCACAAGAAACAGAAATCTTTAGAAGTTCTAGGTTGGCTAACAAAAATACTAGAAGTATAGAGATGACATTAACAGGAAGGTAGGAATGAATCTCATGAGGAAAAATTGTTAAGAATGGGGTTACAGCATGATTTCCGTCTTTGAGCAGTTAATTAACAAGTCTCAGTTGTAACTACATTGGCTCTTCTGCAGTGATAGTGAACATGATACAATCACTAAGTTGTCTATCCCTTTCCTGCACTTTCCTGGAGTAGCTGAATGCTACTCCAGGAAAAAAGCTCTGTTAGTAGGTGAAGTGCATCTGATCCATGATAACAGAAATTGTGCCCTGTCTGATTTGGTATTACTGTAATTACTGTAAATTAGCAGTGTTTTACCAACTCTGCCCAGTCATAACAGATGGAAACTTCATCAGTCAACAGCACAACAGCACAAATCATTCTATGTTTCCATCCTTTTTTATTTAGTACTTTCATCTATTTTAAAGTATGATAAAGTTGTCATCCACAGTAAACATTTTGTGTTTAAATTATTGTGGGGGGCGGGGGGAGGGGGAGAGGAAGATGTAGTTCTGTCACTTGTTCTAGTGTAGTTAAGGCTAAAAACAGATCTTACTAAACATGAAGCTATAGAATCAGTTCTAAAGCTAAATGCATCACTGCTGTGAGATAATAGAATCAGGTTCACATGGTGCTAACCCAGCAGTGTTTTTTGAAAGTAAATTATGGAGAAGATGCAGAAAGGATCGATTGGAGATTTACAGTGAAAACAGAGAAATTATATCGGCTTGGGGTTGGGGGGAAAAAAAAAACAAACCACAAGATGGCTAATATTGCCCCAGAGTGATGTGTGAGGAACATATGTTATGGATTCTGCTTTGGGGAGTATGGGAGAATAATTTTGAGTGGGACACAGGAGAGCTGCTCCATCTGTTGCCTCTTCAACTAAGACAGTGCAGTTAAAGGTTAGGATAGTCCATTTTACTTGACAAAATAAGGTGGAAAAAGATATCTGGTAACACATAGTAGGGAAGCTGTCTTAAGTGCTTGACTAGGAAGGTAAAATCTTAACAGCTTTTTATCTGGTATTTGTGCAGAGGATTTTCTCAAGATGAGGGTTGGACAGTATAATCCTGCAGTCAGTTCAAGAGTTGAAGTGTGTGGTGTTTTATGATGATGTGCAGAATGAGATAGGCAGGTATAGAGCAATTTGATTAGGGATTGATCAAGATTTCAGAATTCCTACTGTTGTGTAGCCTGGTTCCTCCAGTCAGGCAATTCAGGAACTGCCTATTCTGAGGGAACAGCTACTGCAGCACCTCTTCTTCCTGCTTCCCAATCAGTAATGTTGGATTTTATTCCATTTGGAATCAAATGTGTAGGAAAAATCTAATTAATTTGAGGATTGTCAGACTGAGCTGCAGTAATAATGGTGGCTTTTGCATCATGTGCATTAATCTACTGTATTTGTTACATGGTCATGGAATAAGAGAATATAGGGCTGGCTGGACAGTAAACTACCATATAGCCTGACAAAAGCCACACAATTGAGTGTATTCAGTGCAGTTTTCTACCTGTCTCACCTGGGTGGGGGATTTTTGTTTCCTTTTGTGGTTAGCATTTCTCTCATGTCAGCAATATCTGTTCCTTGCTGTGTTTTATGTGCTGCGTAAATCAAGACAGAGAAAAGAACTGGATTTTTGCCTTTCTCCAAAACATAGGATAATACTTACAAATTCAAATGACTGTAGAGCTACAAGGATGTCAATTCAGTTGTGTACTGATGTGTTCAGATAACACTGCTCATAGAAGTAGCTACACTTTTGTTTAACAAAGAAATATTATTTTTTATATGACTAAGGAATCAGGTAGTTAATAAGGAAGGCTGAAAAAACTGTGTGTATATATTTCACATGGCTGTACTTTGGTTTCATAAGTGATTTAAATCTAACTTTGTAATTTTAAAACTTGTTAGTTTGCTTATTGTGGTACATGTTGCATTTCAACCACATATTTTTGAATATTACAAAGTTAGTATCCTAACTTTACAAGTATGGAAAATAAGGTGCAGTATAGGCAATTCTCTCATTCCTACTAATAATAGTTTTCAGTGAGTCTGATTTGATGCTTTCATCTCATGCATTTCATGTAATGTGTACTTTCTCTGAGACCTTTTTTTTATTTTTTTTAAGGAAAGAGGTGGATTTGTGGAAACCAATAGTGAAAACTTAATTGACGCTTAATAGAAAGAAAAGCCTTGATTTTGACCCTCTTAAAAGAACTTTGAAACAGCACCTGGGGGGTGGCAAATTCGAGGTGTAAATATAAATAACAGCTTAAACAAACAGCTCAGAAACTGGGGGTGGAGGAGGAGGGGAAATAGGGTTAGTCATATAGGTCATGGGATGGACAAAGAAGAAGATAAGTGAGTGAGTAATCAAATGCCTTAGGCGTTTTCATACTAATGTGAAAAAGGTAGGGGGTGAACGAGAAGAACTGGAAATATTAGTATGCACTCAAGATTGAGTTAAATGCTCTAAAAGATCTGTTAGGATATCTTGTATAACTGGTATGTTTAAAAAAAAGTAGTTTGTACGTAATGTATTTGCTTGTATTCTGGAACAAGCTAAAGAAATTAAAACCACTGAAAAATCTGTGGTTTAAAAAATACATATAAAAATGTGTAAAACACATATACCATATGTGGTGGTAGTTTTACATGTGGTATTTCTACTTAGTTGTTAAGTGTTATCTTTCATGGACTGCAAATAGAACTGTCCACCAACTACCTATCAGACCATCTTGTGTACCTAAAAGTTTATCTACTTTGTCCAAGTGTAGTAGTTGGTAACTGGAAGAAATTCCCACACCTCTAAACCATGTCTTTCCTAAAGTACAAATGTTTTACTCCACCAAATCTTCAAGCAAATCTGCAAATTTGAAGAACAAAACAAACAGGAGATAAACATCAGCTGGGAAAGCAAGACATAAGCAGGAGTCTGCCAGTGACCATACTACTACTGATGTCAAACAGGATAAAATAGCTAATGGGAAGACATAAATTTGCTTCCATCAGATTGGAAGAAGTCAGTTGAGAAAATGAAAGAAATCTTTTGGAGACAGTGACTATGAAATGATCTTAAATGTGTTGGGTTAATGGTTGGACTCAAAGGTTTTTTCCAACCTTAAATGATTCTGTGATTCGTTTTTTAGAAGGGGAGGAGAAAGAAGGACAAACTCAAATCAGTGGGCCTGGAGATACTGGTGACCTCAGAAAATTTGTGGGTAAGATCTCATGAAGACAAGTACAATGAAAGGAATTAACTGAAATGAACGCCGAGGTCTCAAAGCAGTGTATTAAATGTCCAATTTAGTGAAACTGAGCTCCTCTTCATTCATGTGTGAAACAGGAGCAGGAAGAACTGCAGAAAGCAAGTGGAGCAGCTACTAAATGTGAAAGTGAAAGTCTCGTGTAAAAATGAGGGCAAGACTGAAAGTTCAGGGTGCATTAATCATGTTTCCTGTGAGATGTGTTTTGTTTGGTAATAAGAAATAGCTCCATACACGCTTTAGCAGAAAGAGTACAATGTCCACCAAGTGTTGGTCTGCTATTCACTGGAGAGGAAAAACTGGTAGCAGTGGGAAAGCTAAAACGTTCAGTGCTTGTGTATATTGCCTTTTTTTAAAAAACAATCATTTTGCAGTCAGCTAACATAACTAAAACTATCAAGAAAGAGGGAAGATTAAAGAAAAACATAGCTCAGCCAAAAAACCCAGAACAAACAAACAAAAACCCAACAGAATAGGTGAGAAGTTTTCAAACTTTTACTGATTGTCTTCAAAAGGACAGGTTATCTTTATCAGGATGACTGAAAATTCAGGCTTGAAACAAGTAGTTGTATATTTAGTGCCTTGCTTTTAAATGGGACAAAAAAGATGTGGGGAATTAGAAGCCTGTCAATTGAAATAAAAAATGCCAGGGCAAATAATCAGACAAACTCTTTGCAAGCAGCTGGGAGACAACAAAGAGTTGGAAAACAACTCCCAGCGTATGACATGGCTTGGTTTTGATAAATTTAATCTAACTTGTTTGTAAGAGTCACAGTACTTGTGGATAAGGGATAACCATAAATGTCATCTTGACTCCAAGAAGGCTTTGCTGACACGAGACTCATGCAAACAGGCTGTGTGCAAGGTAGAACTATATTTGGCTATGTGCGTTAAGAGATGAGTAACTGAACTTAGAGTAATTATCCTAGTTCACTTTCAAACTGACACAGCACTGTTGGTTTCATAGAGATCTGTCTTTTCTCAGCCTGTTCCTCAGTGCTAATCAGCTGACTGAGTGTAGGGCAATGGTTATAAATTTTGGATACTACTGGCTTCCTTGAAATGACCCTTATGTTATCCGTGGGACAGGTTATAGGGCAAGAAGTACAAGATTTGAATTGCAGAAGAACAGGTAAAATTGGGAAACTTCCCAGTTACAAGAATATTGAAACACTGGAATGTATTGCTTAGGGAGATGGTATTGATCAGTGGAAGTCTTGAGGATGACAGATGTAGAGCTGACCAAGCTGTAGGCGGGGAAGTGGATGAGGTGACCTCTCCATCACTATAAAACAGACCTGTGAGAGTTTATGTAGAATATATTGCTTTTTTATATTGTGTGTTCAGCAAAAATATTTATATTGTCTCCTGTGCTCTCCTCCTCTTTGCCTTTGGGGACACAGATTTTTGTGTGTCAGACTTGGAGTAGTTTGGAACATATTGTATATGTTAGCACAGATGGCAAGTATATTCCATTTAAAATGTAGTCAGTCAACCTGCTCATGGTAGCAGTTGTGAATGGTTTTCAGCCACAGTTGTCTGTCCTTTATAATAGCCAAGTTGTTTGCAAACTGTTCTGGGCAGTCCAACTATTGCACCAAAATATTTGCTCTTAAGGCTTCTGTTTTCTGAGGTTTCGAGTAAATCCTGCCAGTAGATCTGCGGGCAGTGCTTTATAGCCAGAAATCACCTATGTGTTTGTACAAGACAGTAGGAGGTCTCTAATCAATACACAGGGTCCAGTATGGCCTGTTTCTGTGTGACCAGTGGCTCTGGTTGGACGATAAACTCTGCTTTTGTCTGGCCTGATGCCCTGGAGGTGGTTTTTGTGCTCTCCTGGTGGGGCTACAAGTCTGCCTTACAATTGCAGATAAAATCCAGGTTGCTACAAGCCATTGCAAAATCAGGTATTGAGTTGCACAAGACTTGCCTGCTGTTTCTAATTCACCGCTTCTGAAAAGGCCAGACCCTTGATTTACATCTGTGTACCTCACCTCGAACTTTCCCAATAGGTGATTCTCAGGGTGGGCTTTTCTTTTCTTTCTGCCTTCTGCCTCATCCTTCTTAAGATTAAGCATGGTTGGGTAGAATTGTTAGAGCCAGTTTGTTTTTCTTTGCAACCTGCAAATAAATTATTTACTAAAAACAATAATCCACATTACACTGTAGCCCGTGAGTGTGTCTTAATTCCAATATTGCACTTTGTCAGAAAGTCATAATCAGTTGCAATACACTTTATCATGTTGAAAAATTACTGAACAGGCTCCTCAATAACCTGATCAGATCTGTCAGTGCGTACACAGATGTGCACACATCAAGCTGGGTCACTTCACTTTTGCCTTGTGTTTTATTTTGCAGCTTTTCTAAGTGAAAAATGGTTCTATGCTTCACAGCCCTTGTATTTCTTAATTATTCCCAGTTAGTTAAGGGTCCTGTGTGTGTGTTTTTCAGCGTGTTATTACCAGTCTGAGCAGCTGGGCGATTAGTAAGAAGCAAAGGCCTGTATTACAGATGTATATAGTACTGAGAATTGGAGTGATACTGTCCAGAAAGGAGCTATTGGATTTGATAATTAGTTTCCCTTTTAATCGTTAGCCAGAATGTGTTATAAGGCAGGTAAACAAACTGTTTACTGTAAGTCATCCAGAAGACATAAATACCTTGTCAAAGGACAAAATAAAACTCCTGTGCAAACAGTGCTCTAAGCAATTTGTAAGATACCCTGGGTTTTCGTTCTGTGTGAATACAGCTGCTGAAAGAGGGTAATATTTCATAACTGAGTAGCATAAATTGTCAATTTTATTAGAAGTGAAATTCACCTTTTCATCTTTTATTGCGACCTGTGCCCCATATGCAGCTTGGAAAACAAATGAGAAAAGTGCAGCTATGTCTGTCTTTGCTGAAGCCTCTGCAGTCTTAAACAGCTTTATCTTCACTGGCTCCATGCTTTTAAATGCAAATTGGGAACTGGGGGTGGTGCGGACAGACAGCTTTAATGGATTATACTCCCTGCTAGCCAGCCCCTGGATTATTACAATATACAAATGAACATGTGTCTGTAAACTCATGAAGAGCAAGGTGGGGTATTTGCTGTCACTTGTGAGAGTTTTTCAAGTACAGATGATTTAAAAAAATCTGGAGTTTTGCATTATTGTTTTCTGTTCTTAGGCATTTTAAAGTTTTTGTGTTTATTCCATGAGCAGTGGAAGTAGCGAAAAGCCTGTCGAGTTTAGAATTGTGCCCTTGGGCACCTCTGTCCGCCTGAGCTCCCCTCTGTAGAGCCTGTATAACAATTCCTTTCCCTTTCCCTGTCATGCAGCACCTCCAGCTCTTCACTGCCATGGAGAGCCTTCTCCTTCCCTGCCTGTCCCCCAGCGGTGGGCTGGGGAAGCTACTGCTACACCTGATTTAGCTGGAAGAGGCGGCATCAGGTCTCCTCTCAGTGGTTAGGATCTTTGTTAGGTATTGGTGTGTGATTTTTAGGCAAAAATCCTTCTGCTTCTTATGGTGCTGGCAAAAATTACTACAACATTATGTAAATATAGTTGGCTTATTTACAGTATCACCATGCACTTAATTTTCTCTATTTTCCAATACAATGTAAAGGGAATGTAAAGTGTCTTAAAAATTAAATGGTAAAGGGCCATGATATATCATGTTGTAAAGCTTATAAGAAGGAAGATACTTGTTTGCTTTTCTGAAGGTTGAGACAAGTGTCTGAAGAATTACCTGTTTTTTGTATACACTAGAGGTAGTTAAACTCTTTATGTATAAATATATATGCATACAAAGATATCTATCCAATATATATAAGCATATTACAATAATTCTTTAGATGAAATGTGCATATGAGCAGTTTCCTTGTAAACTCTACAAGATCTTTATCTCATATGGAGGACAGCCCTTTGTTGTCTGTGTCATATAAGGTGAATGTTTTATGAGGGGTTTTTGGCAAATTTTTGCAAATATAATGATCAGGTAAAATTCACTGTAACTTTGATTGGTGGTAGCGGTGGGTGAGCTCCATCATCTTGCTGGTAATCACCAAATGTAGGTATTACAAATAAATTTTTTTCCAGCATATTTACAGTCCTAATGGAATTGCTTAAGTGTCAAGGAATTAGAATCCTTGTGGGGTTTGCAGCTGTTTTGTATTACTCTGTGTGATCGCCTGCTGCTGCTTCTTGTGACTCAGAATAGTAGTGTCAATATTAACTTAATTGTAAATATTACATGTGAACTGTCTCACCTGAATATTGCTTTCCTCTTTGAAATGCAGATAGTCTTTGGGTAAGATGATGTTCTGGGGGCATCTTGGCAGGGAGGTGCTGGTGAACTTCAACAGGAAAATGCCGATTTTTAACATTTTAGAACTCCCCAAAACGGAAAGAAGCAGATGAGTTGAAGTCAAGCTTGAGGACAACATTACCTGACAGTAAAACCACTTGGAGCATTTAGCACCATTTTTAAAAATCAGGTTGGAATGCTCAGCTTGCTTTTCCTGTGCTCATGTTCTATAGTGGTGTCTTTTAACATGCAGCATTTCCAATGAGAGGTGCAAAATCAGTGTCACATTCTGCCTTTGGGGAGAGTGCAGGGGGTGTGCCCGCTTCCAGATTTAATCCTGAAGCTGCCTCCCTAGCTGTAGCTCACAGAGATTATTTCCTCTGAAGAAAAATGTTTGGAGGCAACTCATAGTTTAAAATGAGGTGGAAAACTTAACTCCTTTCTAATTACAGAAGGAAGAGGGGAAAGAGGGTGTTACGAATATGACAAATAGCTGAATAGTGAATTTCCTCAAGGAATCTGATGTAGAAGCATTTGTGAAAAAGCAGGAGATTGTGTGTGGAATAATGATGTTGTCTGCTTCTTTACAAACTTTCTGTGGAAAGATCAGAGTTTGTAAACTCCCAATGCAGGCCTCTGGCATGGTGGTTCTTGGCATTGGCAGCTGTAAGTGGAATACCAGTGCTGAACTATAACCTAGTGGTGAGAAGGTGATTCAAAAGGCAGTTTGTTAAAGCATTGTTATACCGATTAGAAAAAGAAACATAAGAGCTCAGGAGTAGCAGTAAAGCAGATTTCCAAGTAAGTCCTTTCCATCGTGAAATTTGAAGTATTTCACATTTGGCTAAAAGTAGCAGCACTTGGAGTTTGACAAATCAGGGATTGGTTGTGTTTGTCTTTATTTTTTTCCCCTTGCTGCTGGTTGCCTGCTTAGGAGATAAGTTTTGTACCCTTGTTCTGTGTGTTTGTCAGCAGTAAATGCCAGCAGCTGCATAGAGAAAGGGAAGCCCTTTTAGGGATGAGCTACATTCACCCTCTATCAGCCATCAGACAGTTTAAGTGGGAACATAACCAAATTTCCTGTACACCAGAGAAAGTCAAATATGAGGAACACATTCGTGAGAAACTAGGATTTATAATTTCTTTTGCTCCTGGAGCCACTCATTAATTGCTATTTGGCATGTGTGTGTTTGCTCTTTTCTTTCTTTTTTTTTTTTCCTTTTTAAAGCAAGTATGTGCATTCCACTGTGACTCTTTTCAGCCTTTGTGGACAACACTGCTATCTTTCTACTTTGTTCTGTTGTGTCTTTGTGTGGATCCAATCTAAAAATCTCAAGGACAATCATAAGCAGAACTTCAGCATAGCCTGTGTATATTCCTTCCATGTGTGGAAAATCATGTTTGCATGGGTGCAGTCAACTCAGTAGCAATCCTGAAGAATTTTGTGGGATGGCTCATTGTTCTGAGGAATTCTTATTTGCTGCAGAGCATGTAAAACATCTTTGCTCTGCATAAGTAAGTCATTATGTTGCCATTAAAATGAATTCCATCATTTAAAATACCTAATTGTGTTGTTTTCTCTGGAGATTTTGTATCTTTTACTGACTAGTTGATTTTGTTGTTTTTAACGATAACCACTTTTATATCTGTACTGAATATAAAAGTTATAAAGATAAAGCTGTTACCCTTTCAGAAGGTAAAGGAAATCAACTTCTAATCCTTTGAGAGGCACTCTGCACATTGAGCAATCTGTTACAACAATCTGTAGATGAATCACCCTTGAGGGAAGTACTTTAAGACATCGTTAATTCCGTGTTGATTTATTTTATTTTCCCGTGTAAGCAAGAAATAGTAGGGGAGTGGAATTACTAAGTCAGGTTACAGGGCTAAACAAAGAATCATAGAATTGTTTGGGGTTGGAAAAGACCTTTGAGATCATCAAGTCCATCTGTTAACCCAGCATTGCCAAGTCCATCACTAAACCATGTCTTGGGAGAAGAGACTGACTGACTGAGGGTGCCCTTGTCCAGATCATCAGTGTAGATACTAAACAGGACTGGCCCCAGTACTGAGCCTGAGGGAACACCATTTATACCTGCCCACCAGCTGGATTTAACTCCATTCACCACATCTCTTTGGACTTGACCATCCAGCCAGTTGCTCCAGGAGAATGATGTGGGAAACAGTGGCAGAGGCTTTACTGAAGTCTGGGTAAACAACATCCACAGCCTTTCTCATCCTCTAAGCGGGTCACCCTGTCACAGAAGGAGATCGGGTTGGTCAAGCAGGACCTGCATTTCATAACCTTGGGCTGTCAGGCCTGATCTCCTGGCTGTCACATAATGTGACTTCTGGCAAATTACTGAAAAGTTTCACTGTTATGTTACTTGGCATTCACGCTAAACTCGTGATATAAACTGTCTAGGAAGAGCAGAAGTTCATCCAACAGTTTCAAAGGGCACTTAAAGAGAAAGCCCAGTCAATGTCTTGTCAATGCCACACTTTTATTAATATTGCTATAAGCTGGGAGTGTGCCTCATTTTTTATATGAATATATATATATATGCATATATTTTTCCTAGTGGAATTTAAATTATATTAAGATTCAGAAATATGTTATAAAATGAAAAAAAGCAGAGCACAGGGAGACAAGGGTCTGTGCAATGGCATTTTATGGGGCACCATCAATATCCTAAGTCTCTTCTGCCTGGAAAGAAATGGCTCAGAGAGGCTGTGGTACAAACGTCATAGAGAGGCAGAATATGACATTACTGCTCACTGCCCCTTTTAGTGCAGAAGCTGAAGGATATCAAATGAAACAAGGACTTTTTGGGCTTTAAACTACAAAAGGAAGTGTTACTTCATGCAGTGTGTAGCTAAGCTGTAGGATGTTGTGGGTGCTGGAGACAAACCTGTGAAAGTGTAGTCAGTTAAGGGGTGTTAAATGCAAAAACTGAATCTCTGCCTCAGAAAGTCCCTGGAAGCACTGATTGCTGAGAGTTCTGGGAAAATGTGGTTTAGTGCTTGCCCAGTGCTTACATTATTCCTTAGAAATCTGCTTCCAACATTGTTTGGAGGCAGGGTGAGCCTTTTGATTTGACCCTTGACATCCCACTGCTATGGACTGCAGGAATTAAGCAGTGTGATTTGGGACTCTTTCCCAAATATCACAGTTACCTTTTCTCAGTGGTGTTCCCAACAGGTAAGTACTGACACAAGAATATTTTCAGATGCTCCTAAGATATTTTATAGGCATTTTGTGAGGGTCACACAGGTTTTAAGGGAGATTTTAAGACACCATTTCTTCAGATCTCGTAGTAACATTCATTCTGGGAAAGTAATTTTATATGGAGAACTATGTGAGAAGAAAATTAATTGTGATAGAAAAAGAAGTGTTGCAGGGAAAATGGCTTGACATAAATAGCTGAGAGGACAAGGCAGAATTGTGGTGGGGGAAGGGGTGGAAAATGTGGTCGTTTCCAACCGCCTCCTTTCATTGTGGGATTGGCATCACTTGGGAAAGTAATTTTAACCTTATGGCTACTTTAATTTCCTGTTCTGTGAATCGGTAGCTGCTTAACTTCCCAGCTTAGTGAACAGTGATTTTAGTTGTACTTCAGGCATCTTCTGAAAGAATACCTACCTGGGGAAATAACAAAGAATTCTCAGTGGTCTTCTGCTTCTGCAAAAACAAAGGGGGAGGGGGGCAATAAGATTTTAAAATCCATCCAATAGTGGGTGCTTTCAGAGCACAAGAATTTTGAACTTCCTTTTCATACTTTTGAGGAAATTCCTCTCTAGTCTGCTCTGCTGTCACTGTCAGACGTGAAAGGTGCACCCCTGTTTCTATTCTGCATTTTCTCAGTCAGAAAGTTAGAAAATAACAAAACTTCCCCTCACAGGGCTTAGGAATCATTTCTGAAGTGGGTTGTGTTCTTCCATTAACAGGCAAGATTTGCCTATATACCCATATGAATGCTTGGTAGGTGACAATAAATTGACCAAAATCTTCTGAAGAAAAAATTTTTCAGCAAAACAAATGAAAAAAGATTCTTGTGGACTTGAGTAAAACAAAAAATACAATGTGTGTTCCTTCTGGACATGTCCACACAGCAAATCTACACGGGAGAGTAAACTGTTAGATATATATTTTTGTCACCTCATTTCATTTTCCAAATATTTGTAGTATAAAGTTAAAGTTTGCTTGCCAAATGTATTTGAAGATCATTTAGTTGGTGAAACTTACAGGCCTAAATCACTATGAATTTTCCCCGAAAATAGTAGCGTAGCATGGAAATACTGAATAGATGCATGATGGTTATGTAGTATCTATTTAAAGTTACATGTAAATGCAGAGTTAGATATATTTTTAAGAAACACTCTTAAGGAGGGCAAGAGCAGATGCAAATTTGAAATTTTTAGCCACACAATCAGATGTGGTGTTAGAGCTCCTAGCATCCCAAGGATGCAGATAATCCTTTTTCAGTAATAGAAGCTTGGCAACTTCCATATAAATAAAAGCTAATACATCAAAGTCACTACCAGATGCCTCAATCTGCTACTAATTTGCATTTTATTTGTGCAGGTATGGCAGAAATTCTGTTCTTTCTAAACCTGTTATCCATTCAGACTTGAACTCTTTGAGCTTTAATATTTTATGTGTCTTGTAGACTTTTGTTTCATGACCGACTGTTGTTGACTATTACCTTGTGATAAGCAATTACAACAGCTGTGGCAGAGACAACAGCAGTGAAATTATTAAACTTTAGGCCAAGGAGCTTCTTTCTTAGTGAAGCAACATTTTTCCAAGTCCTCTGATTAGCCTTGACCACCGTGACATAGTTTTAAAGTATCATTATAAATTAAAAGTTTGTGAAAAAATAATGTTGCCCAAACAAGAATTACATCACTACCTGTTGAAGTATTTCTGTTAGTTCAGTCTACTTCAGTATTTTCCATGGTAACTATTTAATTTTGTATTTTGAGTTGATCATATCTTCATCCTGAATAACTATGCTGTTAAATGTATTTAAAGTAGCAATTTTGTTTGCTGTTTCTCCTAGGTGCATTCTACTCCCTCTCCTGGGAATGAAGCCCCCTCAGCAGAGCCTCTTCATACTCGTGGATTCGGTTGATGAGGGCTGCAACGTTTCCGAGGGTGAACAGACTTCCACAAGTTTATCTGGAACAATTGCAGAGATTTTAGCAAGCCACTTTGAGTTCTTCCCTCCCTGGCTGCTCCTCCTGTGCTCTGCCCGCAAGCAGAGTAAAGCTGTTACAAAAATGTTTACAGGTGAGTACAGAGCAGAGGAAGTGTTTGGTAACATAACAAGGATGTTGTATTTACCAGACCCTGGGTGATGGTTGCATGCTTGGTTCTGAAAAATGACAAAAACAACAATGGTAATTCTAAAAAACACATTCATCCCCAGTTTACCAAGGACTACAAATAGCTTAAATCACAGAAATATTTGGGAGTTAAATGATGTCTTTGCAATGTACCTGCTGAGAATAGGGCTGCTTTGAGTTTTCCTCTTGCTTCGCTCGTTTTACAAGGCTTTGAAACAGTGAAGGTGATGTGTAAGTACAGAAGTATGTCGACTGCATACACCCATGCCTTACAACCTCAAAGGGTTTTTCTTTAATCTCCCATTAAAACCTCTCCCCGTGTTTGCAGAAAGTGAGTAAGAAGGTGGAATTGGAGAGAGGAATAATGTAGATGTGGATTCTTGGAGCATGCATTTGGCAGAGGGTGCACAGTAAAAAAATTCTTTATGGCTCCTTCACCCAGGCTTTACTGTGTCATGAGAACATTTCTTCTCAGTAATGGCACTGTTACTGGAAGTTCTCTGAAATTTAATAGAAGGCAATATCTAGACTGGATTCCAAGCCTATGTACAAAGCCTGTGTGTATTAAGGACACAATTAGGACAAAAATGTGATTATAGAACTCAGGCCCATAGGCTTGCTCATTTGACAGTGGCAAAAGGTCAATGGGATAATTGCATTTTGGAATGAAGTACTGTATTAATCAGTGGCAGACGTGAAGACTGGTATTTGGGAGTGTGTGAGAACTAAAAGAAACTTTGGGGTAGCTTCACAGGGCTCCTTTGGACATTCATATGAGAATAGTTTTGTCAGAGTTTGGCTGATTAGATATGTTGTCATTGCCAAAAAAACAGACAAAACTTTCTTCACAGCAGTTTTATTTCCTTTCCACTGAATCATATGGTGTTTCAGACTAATCCTAAAACATTGCTGTTGTTTTCTAAGTGTATTTCCAGATGGAATTCCTGACAGGAAAAATCAGCAGAACTAATGGATATGCCTTTAAAGTAAATTTAATTTCAGTGAGTTAATGTCTCATTTCCACAGAGCATGAGTTGATGAATAGCATAAAGGAAGTTGATGTATGCTACTCTAATCCCATCTTCACTGTGAAAAGGTGTAGCAAAGAAAGAATTGGATACAAATTGAGAGGGAATTTTTGGGTCTATTTGGAGCAAGTGGTGGTTTAGCCACTCTGAAAATAAAATGGGACATTACAGCCAATGTGACAGCTGCCTATTTAATACACTGTTGGTTAATTTTCCTGTTAATAACCAATACCCAAGTTTGCAAAAGATATAGTGAGGGTATGAGGAGCATTGCTGAAGCTCCTGTTGACTTCAGAAATGTTGCAACTTTGTGTTGGGAAACTGGAGATAACGTGGATTTCTTCTCTGCTTCTAACCTGAAAAGGATTCACTGACATTAAAGTTTCTGCTGGGGCAAACTCTTCTCCTCCTTTGTGGTATTTGAAAGTTTACTTTTAGCTGAGGCAGTTTTTAAAGCTATTTATATTTAGTTGGTGGGCAGGCAGAGTTGAAGATCAACAATAAGTATTTGGACCAAAAAAAATAAATCAGCTTCACTGTAAGATAGATTGGAATCCTTTTAGCATTGTTTTAGGAAAATGTGCCCCATCTGTAGCTTTTTCTGCTAAAAAAGTTTTGGAGTATAATATGAAATATATATGAACCAGTATTAACCTGATTGCAATAAGGTTATATCTGTTTTCACTTAAAATTTTCATGCAGTGAAAACTTCCTCCAGATCTCTCTGACAAATAGGTCATTGTAGCAAAGTGTTATCCATGACTGGAAGCAGGATTGCTGCAGGGGCCTTGTCCTGTGATGCTCTTTTTTGTGTGTCCAGTACAGATGAGAGTTCTGCAAACATCTCCTGAGCCAAAAATAGCGATGACATGGAAGAGAGAGTCCAACCTTTTTCATGTACCATCATCCTAACGGTGAATAATCCCTAACAGTCTAAGAATGAGAAAAGGAGGAGGGTAGTTTAGTCTGGTGCTCTTTATTCTTTCACTTCTGGTGGTGACTTATGTATGAAAATTGAATAGTTGTGCTGAATCTGCTGCAGCTTGTGCTCTGGGCCCTTCTGTATTCCCAGATTCTGTAGTAGCACAATGTGCTACAGATTTTTTTCCCCTTACAGAGGTTCTCAGCTTTCATTAATTTAAAAAATAAGAAAAAGGAAAGGGGGGAAAAAAAAAAAAAAAGGTTTTGCCTCTTGTGACTGCAGAGACAGCCTCAAAAATATGAACCAAATGTAAAATGATGCCTGCATGAGTCTGTGGTCACCCTCCACAGAGAGCAAAAAGCCAACCAACTGAGTGAAAAAGGAGGGGAACAGATAATGCATGGCTTTCTCTTGCATGTGGGCTGTCACTCCCACATCATGCCTCTCTGGTTTTCCTAGTGACTTTTCCCCCAAATTTAACAATTCTGTCTTGCACCTATAATTACCCACAGTGTGTCCCACATTATCATTTGTTATCATTTGGCTACAAGCATGGACAGTCAAGCAGCTACATTAAACACAGTCTTTCCAACCTGAAAGTGGCACAGAACATCCATTTATATTTTTTAAGCTTCAGCTAATGAGCTAATTAAAATGCTTCTCTTAAAATGAGACTAAATCTTGAAGGCATAGGAGTCGTTCCTACAAAACCTATTTCCTTTCTTAAATGTCCATCATAGCAGTTGAAAAACATGAGGCATTTTAAAATCAGGCAATTTGATTTAGATAAGTGTGAATGAACAGCAGATAAATTCTCTTTAACAGCACAAAGTTAAATAGACAACAGTGCATATGTGCAAATGCTCTATTTATTGGTTCAAAGAGGTTTTTTTCAGTAGGCATTTACTTAATTTCTTCTTTTTTGCTACACACATAAATCAAGTATCTGTGGCATCTGGCTTGATTATACCCCTCAATTAAACACTGACATTCTTCCAAAGAATTCCTTCTCGTGTGTGAGGCATGAGAGCACCAGTGAGGTACAACCCCTGCAGATGTCACATCTCAGGCATCCATAGTTTTCATTAAGTTAATGTTAAATATCAGAAAAATACTGGAAGCTTCAATAAAAAGAATCAAAAGTGGAGGTGAAAGGGTTTGGTTTAGACTCAGAGGTAACTTAAGTTCCATTCACCCACTTGTCCATAGGCAAAACCAGACAATGTCATTCATTTCTCACTCTTCCTTTTTTCTGCCCTTGACTGCCAGCCAGATATTTTTAAGTGCTGATATTTATCCAGGTTTATTATTAGAAATCTTGGGAGCATGTTTTTCTCAGATCTCTGCTGTTTACCGGTTCTGGTCTGAATAGACGTGGAGGGTTGATTTTCTTACATTGTTTCCGAAAGCTAAAATATAAGCAATGCTTTAGAGATACACAGTAAAAAATCACAACCCAGCTTCTCTGCACCCAAAAAACCCCACTGTTTGGTGATTAAAGCTACTCAGGAAGTCATATTGCTGAATCCCCAAATCAAAGCATGTGCCTGATTTGGAGCTGAGCCTTTCTGATTAGCTGCCATTCCAGAAAATAAATGGCATGACACCACTTCAGAAGATATTGCTTCAAGAATGAAGAATCTAAGTTGTAATTTGGAATGAGGGATGACCTCATGTTACTTTAAAGACTTCATGAGAATTGGATTTTGGCTATAAAAGATAAATTTTATATATTTATGTAGTTGTAAAATTTACTTTTAAAATACTAAAGCTTTGAAAACCTTTATTTGTTGTTTTGCTTCAGGTTTTGGAAAGGAAAAATATTTCAAAGGCTTGGGAAATCAACAGAGAGCTTTTAATTATTGTTTCCTTTCCTGTCATTACTATTTTGAAACCACTGTACTAGGGAATTTCATATTTCCTAGTAAAAAAGCTGTGTGTGAATTTGGAACTTAATCTCCTTGTAATTAAAGAGTGAAGACTAAATTGTTTTAAATGAACTGTTACCTGTAAATCTAATTAAATAAACTTCTGTGCAATGACACGGACCAGTGAGAGCAGCAGATTTCAGCCTCAATGTCTTGTAGCACCTGCAGTAGATGCAGTGAAATTTATAATGCACAATATACAGCAAATGCACTAAAAAGCCACATGTGCTGCTTGAGTTATCAGGTGCATTTTACTCTGCTGGATAAGTTATTCTTTTCTAGCAGGTGTGCATAAATGGCCACAAAAATACCTGATCTATTAGATGCCAGACCAGCAGTGTAGATTCTTAATGCCAAATCATTGCCCTGTGTGTAATCATTTAGATTACTCTAAAGTTAACAGTTCAGTTAAATATATTAAAATGTGTTTAAAACTTGTGTAATTTACTTATGTAAATTCATCTAAAGATGTGGAAGCAGAAGGATATTTTTAAGCATGTACTGGAACTTGCCAGTTAATAGCTTACTTTTTATTATTAAAGTTTCAGAAAGTTGACATCCTATAAAAGTATTTATAGCCAAGGTGCTTTGTTTTCCCCCGCTTTGAATGACCCTAGGTCTTGCCAAGAAATACATTTGGAACTGATTTGTTTACAGAACTGCCAGAAACGTAATAAATCAGGACAATCCATATTGGAGCTCTCGTTGGGTTGAAAGTGATGTGTTGTATGAAAAATTTTAACAATGCAAAAAGCAGGGTCGTGGGACTGCAAGTTCCAACTACTGTTTTGCTGAGCTTAAGTGGTTCATGGGAATGCTTCTGAAACAAAGTGAGCTTTCTCTTAGTGTTTTGGTGCTTCTTGTCCATGAAAATGACTTATTGTATGGGGCAGGGTTGAAAAGCAAGTTTGCAGGATCTTTGTTTGGAAATGTAAAATGACCTCAGATAGATAGATATTTGGGGCAAAAAACCCAAGGCTTTGTTTTCCTTCTTCAAGCTAGCAACAAGAATTTAAGACTTCAAAGAAGTATAGTTCTATCTGTGGGGGGGTTTTTTTGAATTATTTGCTTATTATAGTATGGCATGGTGCAGTGGTCAAAATTAACAACCTATTTCTGTCCAAAAGTCTGTTACAATGGCAGGTTGTTAATCCCAGCCCTTAAAGGGTATTTCATCCCTGGAATGTGTGAAGGTCTGTGTGAGTATGCTGCGGTTCTTGGTATCCAAACTTATTTTCAG
The DNA here is from genome assembly GCA_013397135.1 of Pachyramphus minor. NCBI lineage: Eukaryota > Metazoa > Chordata > Aves > Passeriformes > Tyrannidae > Pachyramphus > Pachyramphus minor. The sequence continues at coordinate 703,965 of VYXB01005587.1, forward strand.
ATAGAAGATACAGGATTTCATTTACAAGGAATATATGGAAATACTGCAAAAAACCCACCAACCAACCAACCAATTTTTACCTTCCCTGAACGTACAGCCACTCAAATAGTTTTAAAACCATTCTGAAGTCTTCTGAAATTTATTTACTGGTCTGAAGTGCTTTGATATTTGTTATGTCTCAGGTAAGTGCAGATCAGGGTGATATTTTTATCCCTAATATGGAACAAAGTAATCAGAGGATCATAGACAGGTTTGGAAGAGACCTTAAAGATCCTCTGGCTCCAACCACCCCCAGCATTGTCAGGGACACCTTCCACTAGACCAGGTTGCTCAGGGCCTCATTCAACCTGGCCTTGAACACTTCCAGGAATGGAGTATCCACAATTTCTCTAGGCAGTAATACAACCTTATTCAGAGGGAAAAAACCCAAACCCAAACGCACAAACCGTTCATTTTTTACTTGTTTTATTTGTAGGGCCTGGGTTTTTATGTCACATCCAAAATGATTTTGTTTGTTTTTCCACCCATTTTGGGAAACAAAGTGAAAATTGGGTTTTCAAAGAACGCTTGCAAGATAAGAAAGAGTCTTTTGCTTTTGAAGCATACGTACAGGGACAGAGGCACTTAAACAGTTATCACTCTGCAAGTTTTCCTGGGAAGGCTGGGAGTCAGGGGAGGTGAAGTGTAGTCATTAGTCAGGCAACAGTGAACATCAGCTGAAATCTCAGGATTGCTGTTGTAGGAGTCCATCGGGGGTTTTCTCGTTGTTGTGAAATGAAACTACTGAAAAAACATTTGAGTAATGTAAAAATACAAATAGCTTACGTTGCAGATATATAGTGGAAGGAAGGATGTGGGCAAGGGATTAGTGTGAGAGGCTGGAGATTTTTGTGAGCGGGGTCACTTATGACTAAACGCACAGAGAATGAGTTTGCAGAGCTCTCTGCCTGTCCTCATTCGGCCAAGTGGCAGGTTCAAATCAGTACTGGCAGAAGCAGAGCAGTTCAAAGGAAGGTGAGTGAACAGGGTTGTGTATTTGCTCCAAATGGAGCAAAACAGAGCTGTTCCCTGTGTACATGAGCCAAGCAAAGGGACACTTGTCTCTAATTACAGCTCTGTGTCTGCGTGTGACTGTGAATCCATGCACCAAGCAGTGCCCTGTTTTTTCATGTTATTTTTTCGCTTGTGTATCTTCTGAAGGATCCTGACCTAGAAACAGCCTTTCACTTCAAGTGGAAGCTTGGGATCTGCAGAGTTGCAGAGCACTGTCTGTTCTTACTCAGCAAAGTTTTTTATTTGGGTTATGTGCAAGAATTAAGGGCTCTACAAAGTTACATACAGAATATTTTAATAAAATACATAGTAAATAGATGAATTATGCCATTCTCCAGGTCAGGTTAGGACATTGCTTGAATTTGTGGCAAATGATGGTGGATAAATGATGGTTGTTTTAAGAGCCAAAAAAAAAAAAAAAAGCCTCTGGAACAAATATCCCCCAAAAAATAATTATTTTCTTTCTCTTAGCCTTCTTACTTAAAAATCTTCAAGTAGTCAAACTTATTTGTGTAATATTAGCCTCTGAACTGACTGTGCAAATGCTCTCCAGTGGAGAGAAGCATGATTTTGTTTTAGATATTCTGTTGGTTTAGCCCTGTTCAGTTTGTAGTGCTTCCATAATTAATAAAGGAAGCAGAAATATTTTAGTAACACTTCCATAGCTTGCCTCTGAGTTCTGTTCTGTTGTGTTTGTACAATGCTCATGTAGACTAAACAGTTAACAGAGTGAGCTTAATGGGACATTCAGAACTTCAGCTGAAGCCACTGGGAATCAAAAAACACAGCTCTGTTATCAGCCTGAATTTGCTGTCAGAACAAGCTCCCAGACTGAGCAGTTCTATCCACAGAGTGTTCAAATACAATAAAACCACAGATTCAGAAGCAATGTTCTTCAGAGGCTCACTTAAAATTATTTGTTCCATGGAGATAGGGCCAAAATTGAATTGAACACATTGATCTATGCTTGCTTTTCCTTCAATATAATTTAGAAATCCAGTAACTGCTTTGGTTGGAAAAGCAAAGTTGGGTTTTTTTTCCCTGAGTAGCTGAGCTGGCTATAAGGAAATGTGTGCAGTGTGCTGCTCTGGAGGATGGGATTGCAGCCTCTCCCTGGAGGAGTAAGGTACAGTTCTGGCCTGAAACACAGTTTCAGGCTGCTGTTTCTGTGACCTCTGTGGTTTTCCCATGGCTTCGGGAAAAGCAGCGTTCAAACACTGTAATGTGTCCCTGTAGGGTGGGTCTTCATCAAGTGCTTTCCCTGGCCCTACCAAAGCAAATGTTTGAAGCAACAGAGAGAGCTGTGTATCCATAAAACTATGTCTTTATTCCACCTCGTTCCCCAGAGTCTTATGGCTGCTGAGGTGGCCGTAGGGAATTCTTTGCACGTGCTGCTAAGAATGGTGTCCTTTGCTTCGAGAGGAGAGGGAACGGGCGCAGTCTGCACGCATGAAATAATTTCCCTTTTTCCTCTGAAGAGTAAACAAGTTGGAAAAACAATGAGATCATACAACTATGAGAAAACCTGTTTCCTTGTACAATGAGTCACCAACCAAAGAACCAGGGTGTTTATCTAAAATTCAGTCCCCATTTGAAAAAAGCAGGTAATTTTTGGTGCACAGAGATCTAAAGATATTTAAACTATTTTTGGGTGTCTCTTCTATATCATAAAAGCTTTTAAAAGAAACTGAGGTGGTCAGGTTAGTGTTTTATATGCATTTCATCATGCATGTATGTGAATAACCTCTTCTGTAATTAAATTAGTATAATAATTGTCTTAATATAAATAACTGAAAATTATTTGGAATTCCAGTGTTAACCACATCGGAGAAGGGATTATTCCTTTAATAGTATAATAATACTTAATAATTTTATTTTGGTTGTAGTTCTGATGGTTTTGCTTAGGTATTTAGTATTGTCCAAGACAGACACACAGTGCCTAACTCAAAGTGATTTTCAGTATTGTCTGTGTTGATAGCACATATTTCTTCTTATAGCAGATGATGATCATAATGCATCTATTATCAAAATTTTCTGCTGTTATTACTATTTTACATTCACAGTGTTTATGTTTACAGGATCAATATTGTGGGTGTTCCCTACCCAGTCTTTGATTTACTTTTTTTTGAGTTAAGCAGAACTAAGATAAGAAGTAATTATGACTTTCTTCCCTCCTAATAGGTTTTCGAAAAATAAGTCTGGATGACCTTCGAAAGGCTTATATTGTGAAAGATGTGCAGCAATATATTCTGCATCGTTTAGACCAGGAAGAAGCCCTGAGACAACATCTCACAAAAGAAACAGCGGAGATGCTGAATCAGCTTCACATCAAAAGCAGCGGTTGCTTTTTGTATCTGGAACGTGTCCTAGATGGAGTTGTGGAGAATTTTATTATGTTGCGAGAGATCCGTGATATTCCAGGGACTTTAAACGGCCTATACCTTTGGCTCTGCCAGAGACTTTTTGTGAGAAAACAGTTTGCAAAGGTCCAGCCTATTCTCAATGTAATTCTTGCAGCCTGTAGACCCTTAACCACCACGGAGTTGTATCATGCGGTGTGGACCAAAAACATGACGCTGACGATGGAAGACTTCCAACGCAAATTGGATGTCCTGTCAAAAGTCCTTGTCGATGGCCTTGGAAATACAAAAATCTTGTTTCATTACAGTTTTGCAGAATGGTTGCTGGATGTAAAGCACTGTACACAGAAATACTTGTGTAATGCAGCAGAGGGACACAGGATGCTGGCAATGAGCTACACCTGCCGAGCAAAGGATTTAACGCCCTTAGAAGCTCAAGAGTTTGCCTTGCATCTAATTAATTCAAATTTACAGTTAGAGACCTCAGAGCTGGCCTTATGGATGATATGGAATGGCACGCCTGTCAAAGACTCCCTGTCAACCTTAATTCCTAAAGAACAAGAGGTATTACAGCTGCTGGTAAAAGCTGGTGCTCACGTCAACAGCGAAGATGACCGCACGTCTTGCATCGTCCGGCAGGCTCTGGAGAGAGAGGACTCCATTCGCACCTTGTTAGACAACGGAGCATCAGTAAACCAGTGCGATTCCAATGGGAGAACGCTCTTGGCCAACGCAGCGTACAGCGGCAACCTCGATGTCGTCAACCTGCTGGTCTCGAGGGGAGCAGATTTAGAGATAGAAGATGCTCATGGGCAAACAGCACTTACCTTGGCTTCTCGTCAGGGACACACCAAGGTTGTCAATTGCCTGATTGGATGCGGGGCCAACGTCAATCACACGGATCACGACGGCTGGACGGCGCTGCGGTCTGCGGCGTGGGGAGGGCACACAGAGGTGGTGTCTGCGCTCCTGTACGCAGGAGTCAAAGTGGACTGTGCAGATGCTGACAGTCGAACCGCGCTGAGAGCAGCGGCGTGGGGGGGACATGAGGATATTGTGCTGAATCTGCTTCAGCACGGCGCTGAAGTTAATAAAGCTGACAACGAGGGCAGGACGGCGTTGATTGCGGCTGCCTACATGGGGCACAAGGAGATCGTGGAGCACCTGCTGGATCACGGCGCAGAGGTGAACCACGAGGACGTGGACGGAAGAACGGCGCTGTCTGTCGCGGCGCTCTGTGTGCCGGCCAGCAAGGGACACGCCTCGGTGGTCAGCCTGCTCATCGACCGTGGGGCCGAGGTTGACCACTGTGACAAAGATGGCATGACCCCACTGCTGGTGGCTGCCTATGAAGGACACGTGGACGTTGTTGATCTGCTTCTAGAAGGAGGAGCTGATGTCGATCACACGGACAACAACGGTCGTACACCGCTCCTGGCAGCAGCCTCCATGGGCCACGCCTCTGTTGTAAATACTCTCTTGTTTTGGGGTGCAGCTGTGGATAGCATTGATAGCGAAGGTAGAACAGTTCTGAGCATAGCATCTGCACAGGGCAATGTTGAAGTAGTGCGGACTCTGCTGGACAGGGGGCTAGATGAAAATCACAGAGACGATGCAGGCTGGACACCTTTGCACATGGCAGCTTTTGAAGGTCACAGGTTGATATGTGAAGCTCTTATAGAACAAGGTGCTAGAACAAATGAAATCGATAATGATGGACGTATACCTTTCATATTAGCTGCACAAGAAGGTCACTATGATTGTGTGCAGATGTTACTGGAAAATAAATCCAACATTGATCAGAGAGGCTATGATGGGAGAAATGCTCTCCGGGTTGCTGCCTTAGAAGGTCACAGAGATATAGTTGAACTACTGCTCAGCCATGGAGCAGATGTGAACTACAAAGATGCTGATGGCCGGCCAACACTTTATATCTTAGCATTAGAAAACCAGCTTACAATGGCTGAGTATTTTTTAGAAAACGGTGCAAACGTAGAAGCAAGTGATGCTGAAGGAAGAACAGCACTCCATGTTTCCTGCTGGCAGGGCCATTTGGAGATGGTGCAGGTGCTGATAACGTACCATGCTGATGTGAACGCTGCAGACAACGAGAAGAGATCTGCTTTGCAGTCTGCTGCATGGCAAGGTCATGTGAAGGTAGTGCAGCTTCTCATTGAGCATGGAGCTCTGGTTGACCATACATGTAATCAAGGTGCTACTGGACTCTGCATTGCAGCCCAAGAAGGGCATATTGACGTTGTCCAGATATTACTGGAGCATGGTGCTGATCCAAATCATGCCGACCAATTTGGGCGCACAGCTATGCGAGTTGCAGCTAAAAACGGACACTCTCAGATTATTAAATTACTGGAAAAATATGGTGCATCGACTCTGAATGGCTGCACTCCGTCTCCAGTCCACACAATGGAGCAAAAGCCCTTACAGTCAGTCTCTTCTAAAATGCAGTCCTTAACAATGAAGTCCAATAGCTCAGGGAGTACTGGTGGAGATATGCAGCCCAGCATGCGGGGATTATCTAACGGGCCTGCGCACGCCTTCAGTTCTCCTTCTGAGTCCCCTGATTCTACAGTTGACCGTCAAAAGTCATCTTTATCAAATAATTCCCTGAAAAGTTCCAAAAATTCTTCTCTCCGCACCACGTCCTCGACGGCGACTGCTCAGACAGTGCCCATTGATAGTTTCCACAGCCTGTCGTTCACGGAGCAAATACAGCAGCATTCCCTGCCACGCAGCAGAAGCAGGCAGTCCATTGTTTCTCCTTCTTCCACAACTCATTCCCTGAGTCAAAATCATAATTCGCCAAGTAGTGAGTTTGAGTGGAGCCAAGTAAAACCTAGTTTGAAATCAACGAAGGGTAACAAGGGGGGGAAAACAGACAACTCCAGCAAGTCTGGCTCAGCTGGAAAGAAAATAAAACAGAGTAGTTCCTCCCAGCCCAAAGTGTTAGAATATGAAATGACTCAGTTTGATAAGCGAGTACCTGTTGCCAAATCTGGCACAAGTGTGCCCCTGAAATCAATGCCGGCAGAGCCACAGTGCAAAATTTTGGTCCCGCCAGCTCAGCAAGAAGTTGTTCGGTCTCAGCAGCAGTTCCTGATTCACCAACAGAGTGGAGAGCAGAAGAAGAGGAATGGGATTATGACGAATCCAAACTACCATCTGCAGAGCAATCAGGTCTTTCTCGGCAGGGTTTCTGTCCCACGAACGGTGCAGGATAGAGGGCATCAGGATGTACTGGAAGGTTATCCTTCTGCAGAAACGGAACTCAGCCTTAAGCAAGCCTTAAAACTTCAGATTGAAGGTAGCGACCCAAGTTTCAACTACAAGAAGGAAACACCGTTGTAAAAGGTAACTTACCCAGTCACAAAGGAACCAAATGCCTGTGTTTCATCATGTGCATTTAAAACATGCTGAAATAACATTTTATTATCATTTCTCCTCATAATTACTTTCGTAATGAAAACCACAAATGTTAAAATCTTAAACAGGCAAGTATTTGTTTTGCTGTCACTTAAAAGCATCAGCTGTAGAGGAATTGGATCACTGTCATGTTTTCTGTTGAATTCAGATTGCTCAAATTGTGCCCCCACTGGCTTTGATACATGAATAAATCAAAGAGCAAGTTTCACCTAGCATTGATTTTGAATTTTCAAACATAAGGATAGATGGGAAATCTAACATGTGGTATTTCCAGATACAGCCGTTATTTCATTATTTACAAAAATGCTTTTCAGAAAGCTTTGAAGGTTCTTATAAGTTACAGGCAAGCATTCTTCTGAATGTGGATTTCAAGGGTGAAATCACAGTAGCACAATTATCTAGAAATTAAAAAGTAAAAATGCTGTTCTAAAGCTTTGATTTTATGTCTCTGTTACTGTAAAGGTAACCCTCTTATGAAAGAGGTGGCTTTTCTCAGAGGAAGATTTAGAAATTATGTTATGGTACCAGTTTCCAGACCATTCTGTAATTCTTAATCAGTGGAGGTAGTTTAGATTTCTCACTTTCTCTCCCATACCGAATTTTAAGCTGAAAAAGTAATTATAAGTAGCTCTTTTAGACCTGAATTGCCAGTGAGTCAGCTAAAATGGTAATATTTTTCTCCCTCTTCCTATTGAGTTTAATCTTTTTTTAGGGTATTTGGAATAATTGTTAATTTGTATTTGTTAATAATTAATATATTTTCTATTTGAATTTCAGAGAAGCAGCATCTGTGTGAAATGTATGCCCTTCTCTTATTGTTTATTTCTGAAAACATTTTTTTGTGTCTGTAAATGCAGCATTTTGGGCAGCTCAAGCTGCTGCTCCTTAGAACAAGAATGTTCTTGCCAGCTGACTCAGTTCTGCTGCAGGTCATCACAGTCTGCGTGTTTCTAGGACAATTGCAGATGGTGCAGAATCCACAGATGGGAAGTTTTCAGCTGTCAAAAACACATATTTGGGAGTTTTCCCAAAATGTCCTGGAAAGTGATTTCACTTTAACGGAGGAAGTGTAAATGTAGCTGAAGTCCCTTGTGAGTTGCAGAGCATTAGAATATTGTGCAGGACCCTAAGTTGGGGTTGGCATTTTGGTTAAATTAAAATATTTAATACAATAAAGTGTTTCAAAAACATACATACTACAGCCTGCACATTTGTAAGATGCAGATATTAGCAAGGGATCAGATGAGCTGTGGGGCAGGAAGAAGGGATGAGGCAGCACAGCAGGAACAGGCATAGAAAGGAATCCTCAGCTAAGAGAAAATGGGCCCTAAATCTTCTTAAAAGTTAAAAGGATTTCAGATTCCCACACTTGTACATCATGCCCAGACAGGACTTAAATTGTAATTTTTTCCTGCCTCCATAAAACATTAAAACATATAATTAAGAATTGTATTTCCTAACTCTTATGTAGCTGGACCTGACATTCATTGCTTGCTTTCATGTTACACTTTACTGTAAATCCATTGTTTGGTTCTGACCTGGAATGTGTGGATCTACCTGACTTGTCATCAGAAGGCTAGTTTTGATGATTTTTTTTCCATCTTTGTTGATTTTAAAATAAAACAGCACATAAAAAAAATCTGAACAATCTACGTATAAGTTTAAAACTGGGCTTTGCTTTATCTGGAACAAATGGTACAGTACTGAAAATTCAGGGTTTTTTTCTGTGAAGTCCTTGGTTAAGAACAGCATTTAGCAAATGGCTAAACAAAGGAGTACGAATAACCTAATGGTTTCCTTTTGCTTTTCCTCTTAATCGTTTTTCATTGCTTCATCGTAAAGATGGAAGTTTAAAACAATTTTGTGTGGATTATGAATTGCTTGGCACTGGCGATAATCTACCTCCTCTTTTGCCAAGTCTCAAGCACAGAAACTGTAATTTCCCTGACCGGTGAATAAATTAGTCACCTGTGGAGAATCCCATCAGAAATACTCTACGGGAGCACCGGAGGAATGGTTTTCCTTCTCTGGCTGCTGCTTCTGAGCACTGTTCAGGAAGCTCTCCTGCTGTGGGGACCTTGTAGCTGCTTTGGATGGCAGAGAGTACAGGGAATCAATCATGGGATTTGGGTTAGGCAGGAAGCACTTTCCATCATCAGGTTGTTGTTGCATGCTTTAGACTTTAATTAGAGTTGATATAGCTCCCTTTCTGACAATATTGCTTGTGTTACAGACTATTTCAAAACTTACTGTTTTTATTTTGTCCTTCCAGGCCAATTCCATGATGCTGTGAACAGAAGCTCTTCTGCTCCGAATGATTTATCAGCTGGCTGAGATGAAAGCATATAATGCTTGTTTAGTCCACCTAGAAATTCAAGAATGTGATTACTACAGTACAGTTACCTTAATTACTGTAACGTGCCTACATTTTCGGGCTGCCTTCTCAGTATAACCCTCTGTGCTTCGAAATTTTATTTTGTGTACTTTGTATTTAATACACAGAATGAGCACTTTTTTCAACTGCAGAAAGATATATGCTGTATTTCCCTGACCACAGCTGAAAATGGTAAGAACCAGGAATTCTGATTTCCTATTCCAGATCGCTTGGTAGAGGTGCATGTGCCACAGTGAACTGTGTATGGAGAGGCAGTGCTTTTTGTATTTATTTTTCTGTAATAAGCAAAGAAAACAAGCAAAGAGTTTGTCACATTTGCATTGTTGTCCTGTATGGTCAGTTCCCTGTGTACTTCAAAAAGTTCTCTCCAGAATTACAAGTCTTGTAACAGTATTTTATAAATACTGTACTTGTGTGTTCTGTGTAATAGCTGTTCAGTGGTAGCAAAGGAGTTGGACTGCGACCAACTGCAGTGTCTTTGGGATTTTTGAGAGGCAAAAATCCACTCTCTGGTACTACAGCACCAAATCTGGATGGCAGACTGGGACCACTGAAAGCAATAGGTGAATTTTCTCTTGGACACTTGGTCTTCAATAGCCTCCGTTATTGTTACGGTGATAAGGTAACTAATATGGGTATGTCTGAGGTGCTAAAGGTCTGATCCTGCTTTCATGTATATCTTTATACATTAGAAACAGCTCTTTCTTTATTCCAAGGACTGTATTGAGAATGTCAGTAAAACAAACCGTGGAGAATGCAGACACTTTGTTACTGAGGCTGAGGGAATATGCAGCCGGAGTAGAGTGGAAAAGCACACAGTCAGTGACAGCGTTGCCTGGGGAGTACAGAGATTACTGAGTTAGCCCTGTCCTGAGATAGTAACTCTTTAAAGCACAAACTTGTATGAATGTGGTTGCTGCTTCAGGTGGCTTAGGTAGAGGCAGTGTGAGTGTCTCTGTATCTGGAGCTTGGTTAATCAGCAGTCTGGATAGTCCATCTACAGATAATGGAAAGCTGGTTTCCCACTCTTACAGCAGAAGTATTTTACTTATATGAAAGAGAGCGAAGTCAAGGTCATTGCTGTGAAAGTGAACAGTGTGAAATTTTTCCTTTGAATGTGCACATCTTACTTGCACAGTTCTGAAACTAGTGGGTTATTTTCTCCTACAAATGCAAGCTATATTCTACTATTCACCATTACATAGCCTTGCTCTTTAGAAAATAAGCCTATTTTTGTATGCAAGTATTTCTTCTAAAGGCTTAGGTTTCATCTTTTTCATACTCTAATTCTGATCATTCCAGAAATAAGATGATAGAAAGCTGAGGTTATTTTTCATAGGTGATTAATTAGATCCTTAAACTTCGATAAATGGCCCCTGGATGTAGATGTAGTGCATATTCTGAGGCACTAAAGGGCTTCATGTCTGGTTATTATGATCCAACAGTCATCAGAACATGGGGTTTTTTTAAATCTTACACCTCCATTCTTATTTGCTTGTTACTAAATGTAAAAAGAATCTTTTATAGTCAGGCATTGAGCATATAGTAAAATCAGATGTTAGAAGTTAACACACGGCAATATTGATTATTCTGAATGTTTCATGTACTGAATTTCTTGTCCCCGTGGGACAATTATAAAATAAAAATAAACATAACAGGAGTCTGGCAGAATGGCCTTAAGAGGCTCAGTAAAGAGAAGGTACCAAAATGTTTTCAGCAAACTTGTTCCGAACCTCAAGTGTAGTACATTTGCAATACTGTGCAAGAATACGACTTTTCTTAGTTACTGGATGTATGTTTTGTTCTGTAGAAGGGGCTCTCTGAATGCCCACATTTTTCTACTGACCTTGACTGTCATTGGAATTATATTTATTTAATTTTATTGTGTTGTTATTAATTGCACCTTGTGGACAGAGGACGTAAAAATATGGCCAGTTTCACAAGGGGCCACAATATATAGATAGATAGTCTGGTGGGTTTTTTGTGAATAATATTTACATTTGAAGCAGTCTCTGGTGAAACCCTCCATCCAAATCAGCAGAAAGTAGACCTGTTGAAAATGTTTTCAGAATGACAGTTCATCCACTTTCTCAGAAGGTCTGTGTAATTCCATGTTGCTGTTGTGTGTGATTTTTAGCACCACCGTTTGTGAGGGGTTTGTGTGCCAAGCAAAGTTGCTGTTCCCCACGTTGTTCCCTCTGCTCTTCCCTTTCGTGTCCCTGCAATGGAGTGGAGGTGCAGAGCCGTGACTCCGCACGGTTTCTTTTGCCAGTGTAACAATTCTCACAGCCTAAAAAACCTGAATACAACATGAATCCTCTTTTTCTCCATCCCATTTCGCTGGTCCTTCCCAGGTCATCTCCACAAGACGTCTGAAATTCTTGATGGGAGAACTAGGGAAAAAGACTGTTTTGTGGACATGGATGTCAATACTGTGCGCATGTGGAAAAACACGTCGGAAGAGAAATGCATTAAGAGATACAGAGGCACAATTGATGCATTTTTGTCTTCTCTGTGATCAGTATTGAAAGCATTAAAATTTCTTTTAAACGAAAAAGGTATTTTCCCTCCTCAGTTACTCTGCTATGCAAATGTCTGTTATGCTTAATACTCCCCATCTGAACTCTTCAGTTAACTTGGTTTGCAGATAGACTGTTTTTTTCCTGGAGTGGGTTGTAAATAGCCTTTAATGTACATTGAGTGAATTTCACATTGTAAAATTTTTATTTTATTCCTTGTATTATATTAAGCGAAAATCCCTGTGTATATTAAAGTGCATAATAAATATATTTGCTTTTCAGCAGACATCTAACTGTTTTAATTTTTCTACCTCATTTCCTGGGACATTTCAGGAAAAGGTTATTGAACTTGATTAACATTTGTGTAGTACTAAATGAAACATGATGTATGTGTCCAATAAGCAGTCCAGGCTACCAAACCTCAGACCTCAGTGTTAATTCCTATGACTCTGAGCATTTGCAGGAGAAAATTTGCTATGTGTCCTTCTTTTTAAAATGACCATTACATACTGTAAAGACCAGGAGGGCCAATAAATTCACTATTTCAGTTGCTGTAAGTCCTTTACCACTTCAAATGGATTTTGGGAATTATCACCTTGATTAGTGTTTCCCTGCAGTGTTTTCAGTTTAAGCAAAAGCTCTTCTACTGATGGTGGCTACTCGTTTTTCTTGAATTTGTTATTAGAAAAGGTAGGAGAGAAAAGTTTTCTGGTCATTGCAATAATCCCCTTTGCCCTTGTGATCTTGCCTCACTTCCACTTTGGATTATAAAGGTGCTGTGATTTCTCTGCAGAGAGTTGTTGAGTGTGGAAGAAGAGTTTGGCTGTGCCTTCTGCAAATGATGGTTCAGGTTTATCTCCAGGTGTTTTCATCCACACAGATTTCAGTGGTTGGTGGGCATGGGTTAACTGGTTTCTAAGATTAAGAGAATGACAACATTGTCATCAATTGTTGACTTGTTTTCTGTGTATTTCTGTTGTTTCTCACAGTTATTATTGACCCTCTTCTGTTAAGTTTTCTATATCTGAAATAACAAAGTATGAGAAATTAATTCAGTGGCTATTTTTCATTGAGGCAAAGAAGTATTTTCACTGAATTAATCTTTGAGTAAGTTCTGTTACGTCTCAGAGACAGACATTTTCTTCAGATAATCACTGTAATAATATTTAAATAAAATTATCCAACACCTGTTTCAAATCATTTATTCTATGGAATATAAACAATCACATTGAATAGCACTTCACATCTTCTGTGAGATCTTTACAACAATTTGACTTGTATATTACCAAGTAATACAAAATGTATTTTTCAAAAGAAAGCTGAGACTGGTTGGCACAGTGAACTAAAGCTTTTCAGTTGGAGGCCCTTTGAGAGGCAGCAATGACAATTTGGCATTGATCTAAATCCTAATCATTTTATGCTACAAAGAGTCACAGAAATAAGGTGTGGGACTGAGAAATCTACTTGGCAAATCATTTTACTAAAGGAGTCTCCAAATGTGTATAGTAGGTAATATAAACAGATTAAACTTTAGGAATAAATCTAATTTGCTTGTGTCCCAGAAGGACCTACTGTTCTCACTTCTATTCTTGCAATTTTATATTAGACCTGTGAAAGCACAGAACTACAGTTACAGGTGGAGTTTAAGCTGGAGAAAAACAGCTCCTGCTGGACTCCTGTGACAAAGTCACGTCTTCAGGAATGTAGTTGGTGTCTTGTCGTTTCTTTCAAATGGATTAAGAACACGGTAAGGGGTTTGTGGTTTGGTTTGGGACCTTTTTCCCTTCTCTGTGCCTCATTTGTTCATCTTGGAGTCCCCAGCCTGTTCTGTAGTTGTCTTTTGGGGCTTGCTCTGGTGTTTGCACAGGGGAATGGCAGCACTATGGTACCTTTCAGCTGTTAAGTCTTGTGTATCCTTGAAAAAATGGGAGATGGGGAGGAGGCTGCAGGGAACAGCTGTGCTAGATAGAGCTAATCAGAAAAATAATTGCCCCTTCTTTGAATCTGGAAGGTTTAAAGCAGTTACCTCTAGTTTAAGGGGTTTTTTTTTCCATTGAAGCACTAATTCATGCTTTATGTCTGAACCATGAACAGCTGAATGGCAGGAGGGTGTTGAATCTCCAAGCAGGTGACCCTGCAACACTGGGTGTTTTATTTGGAACTGCCAGAGAGGGCAAGAAGCGTTTAAAGAATCCTTTGCAAGATGTTTGGTGCCTTTCCCCAAGGAGCATGCCTGCAAAGGAAACTCCTGGTTCCTGATGGCATTCTTGGTGAAGTTGATACTCTGAAAATAACAAGATTATGGAGAGGAGAGTTTGGGAGATAAAACAGAATAAGCTGTTGGGATTTGGTTGTTGGGTTTGGGGTTTTAATTTCCCCCTATAACTTCTTTGATGTAAGTTATTTTCAGTCTCATTCTCCTGGGGGGTGGGGGGGAAAGGTAAGTAATAAAATTCTCTCTGAGTTAAGGCTGTGAGCAGAGTTTTTATCTACTTGTTATGTCTTGGTGAACATTAGGCAACCTCATAGTGAAGCTATTTAAAATTCAAAGCTTTCTTCATAAACGACAGAGTGACAGAGTGGACCTTTATTATTCTTTATTCTGTTGTCTTCCATTATACTGGCTCTGCAGTTTATAATTATATTTTCCCCAAGAATAAAACATTCCAGTTTTATAAGAGTTACCTTGCTGTTTTTCCTTACTGCTCTCATAGAAGGTGTTACTTTCCACCAGTAAATTCCAAAACATTTTACAGAAAAGACAAGAGGAATATTGAGATAAAGATACAATTTGCCCTGTCAGTCGCTTAACAGCCTAAAAACAACATCAGGAAAAGCCCCTGGGTCTCTCCCAGCACTAAGCAATTCTGCCGCCTTGAATAACCTGTTGTCTGACATTAACTCATCTCCTGCTTTTTTTTCAGTTGCTTTTTTTAGTTGCTTTTTCTGCATTTGCAGTGTAACTGGCTGGAGGCTGTCCATGCAGCTGGGTGCCTCCAGCTCTAGCTCTTGGCCGGCTGTTTGAGCTGTGTCAGAGAGGAGACAGCTCCAGTTTGGAGGCTCCTCAGTGAGCGGATTCCTGCAGGGTTGGGCTGAGGATCACCTCGCTGCATCTGGCCTCTGCTGAGCAGCGTGGCGCGTGGGACAGCTTGCAAAGCTCTCTGTGTAGTTGTGCTCATTTTTGCTGCTGCAATTTCAAAAGCCCTCTTGAAAAACAGGTAGAAAAAAAGAAATGGGCTTATCCAGGAGCCCGGTTGACAGGTGAGAACTTTGTAAAAAGCAATGCTGAGCACCCATGTAGCCTTTGTGTCCTGGTGCCAGTTTTCTCCTAATGTAATAGTCTGAATTGAAGGGAAGATAAAGCAACATGAATATTTCTGTCTCTGCTAACATTTAATGTCTCCCTTGTGCCTTGGTTGGCTGTCAGCCTCTTGACAAATTAATGGAGATGCCTGGTTCTGAAGGCTGTCATTTGATAGTATTCATGGTATAGAGACACGAGGTCCTTTTACAGGCACAATGTTCAAAGCAGAGAATTTTTTCAGAAGCTGGATAAGACCAAGTTCTCTATCTATCCTTCCAGTTGTGCTTTTCTGGAAGGCAGGAGCAAAAAGCACCAGAACCAGGAATGTACAAGATTTAGTTGTGTGAGAGAAAACCAGGAGGAAAGGTTCATGTCATCACAGAAGTCTTCAAAGTGCAACTCACTCTTTGCCACATCTGGAAACTTTATTGCTGAAACAAATCTCGAGATGATTAGAGGGTGCATAATTAAGAGTCCTCATTTGTCCTCAGGAGATGTTCATTGCAGACCAGGAACAATGTTGCAATGTTTGCCCTGGTAACACCACAGTCAATTCACTGGTCTTCTGTGGAGATTTCCCACCAGAGGACTGGATGTAGTCGTTTTTGAAATGCTTTTGCTAATTACTCTTTTAATGTGAAATTAATGAACATAATTATTCAGAGACATTCCTATTTACATGGGGCCGAGACTCCCTGCTTGAGCAGTTACATCAATTTCCATGGCAGTACTTGAAGAGTGTGGTTCCCTTCACCTGAGGAAAGGTAGCAAAATCTGCACCTAAATTGATATTAAAGTGCTTTTTGGCTCACACTGCTGGCTCATTTGCATGAACCCTGTTTCTATAAAGGCTATCTTTCCCCTTTGCCAAGATGGGGTGTTGGATTTAAGAACAGCCATTTCAACCACATCAGAAATTCATCCAGCCCAGCAATCTGTCATTAGCAATGACCAATATCAGATGTGAATAGAAAAGTATCCTATTTATTCAGGGTAAATTTTCGATGATTTTTCCTCTAAATGCTCTCCAGCTGTTTGTGGTTCGGGGATTTCCAAACCCAGAGACAGTGTCTTTATCATCAATATTTTCTGTGTTCATCAGTTTTAACTAAATCAGCCAGGAACAAATGGCTGAGATGGAAAAACCACATTGTAATTTATAAATAGTATTTAATAGTTTTTCTTGAAGGGTAAGATCGCTGGACAATCAGCCACTGAACATAAGTTTTAAGCCCTAAGTAGATTTATACCAGAGCTCTAAATGTCAAAAAAATTTGGTCTGCAATAGATAAGGAGCAGTTGGTATTAGCGTTATACAATGCAGAAAAGTAGATATTATTTGAGACAAAAGAACTTGCTCACATCTGCTGAAAACCTGTTTTGCAACAAACAAAAAAATGCATTGCTCTGCCCCAGATCCTTGTAGGAGAGTTGGTAGGTCTTTTTGCATAGAGACAAGACAGTCCCAAGAGCATCAGAGTTACTCTTTCCTTATTAACGACATGAACAAACTTGAATATTGATTCACTGTCTCTCCAGCTAGTATCCAGAGCCATCAGGTGCTGGTAATAAGGAATGCATACTCTCAAAAGTGAGTGTTTTCCAAATTAAAAGTGGGCACAAAGGGGAACGCAGGTGCAGGAGCGTATTTCCATCATGCTTCTTTGCAGTGTCGCCATTCAACACGGCAGGAACTGGGTGAAAAGGAAAATTAATCTAGCAGATGCGCTCCCTCCTGCATTTCCCAAGCTCCCAGTTTGCCAAACTGTATTCCCAGGATCAAGCATTTACCCTGCAGAAATAACGACTGTGTTTGTCTTTTCAATCTGTTTTCATTTAACTGGGATTTTCAAGATCACGTGGACAGTGACTAGAAGTTGCCAAGCAGCATCAAGCTGCTTTAAACTTGATATTCCCCACACTCCTAATCTACTGCTTTAGAAATAAAGCAGGTTTCCACAACTTAGATAACACCATGGTCAAAGTATTCCTTGGCTCCTTCAGCATTCCCACTCTGGCAGGACCTCTGGGTTGTGGGCACTGTGCCTCACATGGCAAAGGCACTCTCAGTTAAATCTCTGTTCTCATTTAAGTGTCCTAATTAGGGGCTGAGGTGGTGCTGAGCATGGAGATGGACAAACAGAGGGTGGATGTGGAACAGAGGCTTGATGTGTACATGGATGTTTGTTACTGCCCAGGGAGAGGTGTGGAATACCTTGTTTGAACACCCGGCTCCATAGCGGGCAGTGAGTGGGGCACAGACTGCCCAGAGGGAGAGCTGCCCTTTCATAACAAATGAGAGGTAAGAGTGGGAATCAAAGCCTTCAAAAACACAAGAGTGGCTCATTTTTAACGTGTCAGAGGAGGGTGGCATAGCAAAAGCCATGCTAGAAAAGTTGTCCTTGAACCTCGACTCGGGATGGATATAGCACAGGATGTGAGGTATGGAAGTTTTACCTTGTGAGAGGAGAGAACCCAAGAGATTGCTGAGACTGACAGAAGAGGTCCTGAAAAGCAAGGTCTGAGTTGAAGACTAAGTTAGTGACAGAATGTGTTCATCTTCCTTCTAATGTAGTCTGGGCTATGCCCTGCTTGGGAAGGGCTGGTCTGAGGGCATTGTTTGGTTATCAGGGTGCTGCCATAGCCTTAGGGTAGAAAGCAGGCTGGCACGGTGTGACCACTCCCTTCAGAGGAGGACTTTAATCCATGCATTCATTAGTTCGAAATTACATAAGGCTATTTAAGTGTGTTTCTTCTGTTTTGGAGACGGTTTGCCTAAGTCTGTTGTGCAATTAAGACCAGCCTAATAGCTGGTTTTTGTGTAGCACTGCAGGGACTGCAGTGTGGTCACTGCATCCAGTGCTGGAGCAAAGTAGGTTTCCCAGAGGTAACTCCCAACCCACCCCCCCAGACTGGTGGCTGCGGGCAGGGTTGGCTCCCTGGGAATAAGTTCAGGGCTCTTCAAAGAGCTTGAATCTCTTTCTAAATATGAAATGCAGCCAGCTTATGACACAGTTCGTTCTCGGTTAGGTAAGACTAATAAGGGAGTCTCCAGGTACACTCCCTCAAACATTAGTGCTGCGGGATGTGCGTGGGAATGCCATATGCAAACATCCACATAGAGGCCAGCAAGTTTATTAGCCTCAGGGCAACCCTGGCTTTTCCTGACCTGTGCTGGCTCCTACAGGGTGAATTAATGCAGACACTGAGCAGTGGAGACAGCCGAGGCTGCTCCTGAGCTCACACAGCATCCTCAGAGACACGACCAAGTGGAGACACCCCACGTGTCTCAGCCCCTCCCTAGGCCCTCCAGCTCAGCATGGCCGCTGTGCAAAGCTGTTTGGGTGCCTCTGTGCTGTCTTTTGCTGGTCTCTGTGCTGAAGCTCCCACAAGTGCTGTGGGGCAGGTAGGAAGGCAGCAGCAGGGTGGGCCAGGGCTAGCAAGCCCATGGGGCCCCGGGTGTTTCTCTATATTCCCCTGCCTTGCACTCCCTCTCCTGGAAACAGAGAACCAGCCTGCCCACTGTTGGATGGAGCTGCCTCTGGGCGATGATCCCAAGCTGTCCTTTGAAGCAGTGGAGACCTGTTGGTGCAGCTCTGTGCCTGGGCCAACATGCCCTGTCCCATCTGCACTGGTTCTGCTCCTGCCACCCCAGTTTATGTGACCAAGTGGGAGCTGGCAGTCCTGGCTGTGTTGATCTGGGGGTGGTGGAGCAGGACTTGGGGCCTGCAGTGGCCCCATCACTGGTGAACCCCTCTCAGACCCTGGTGACCTGATGTGAAGATCTGCTGCCTCCCTCTCCTGTAGGCTTTGCAGTGTGTCTTCTTTTTTTTTCTTTCTCTGTGTCACCCACGTTTTTGTGGCTCAGGAGCAAAATGAGCTTCCAGCACTCTGTTGGAATTGTGCTATGACTAGCACAGTGCCCATCTCCACTTTCTATCAGAGGTAGCTCCTTGGCAGAACTTCCCCTCTTGCATTAGGTTGTTTAGGAGAAACCAGAAAACCGTATCTGCTCATTTTCCACAAGCACTTTAATCCCCAAATACCTGAAGTTGACTGCAAAGTGAGAATTGGTTTACCTTAACATGATCCAAACAGAGCATGATGGAATACTACTTCACAAACTGTTACTAGCTCAGCTGGCAGTGGGTGACAGATCTTTATAAACGTGGAACAGGCTGACTGAAAAGGAAAATTACTTCACATAGAAAGAATCTCCATATTGCTTTTAAAAAATAAATAAATAAAACGAAGGAAGCAAACCCAGAGCCCCTTTCCTCCCACCAGACTGCAGCATCTCAGAAAGAACAATGCAATATCATGTGGAAAAATGCAGGCATAACTCCCAAATGTTTTCCCTATCTGATTTTATGGCTGCAATAGCAGCTTATGAAACATTACTGTAAAAAGACTCAAAGCACGAGTCTGAAAAGACACAGAAAACAATAAAGTTAAGCCTATACGAATGACTCTGTCACTGTCCTTCAATATTCCATTGTTCAGTGTAGAGGTGCAGAATGAATGTCATTCGTTTATCACTTATTGATGGAATTGCTTTATTACTAGGCATTAATATAGGAGTTCTGTAACTGAAATTCCACTGAAAGAATGGTATTTTATTGCTGAGTTCAAAACCCATGAAAAAATACTTCAAGATCAGATTTAATCTGTGACAAATCACAATGGAATACTCTTTGGTCAGTCCTTGGCATTAACGAGATGCAGTGGGATTCAGGCTTTTCCATTGTCCCAGAAAATGACTCATATATTCCTCTTTCATCCTAAGGGACAAATGAAAAACTGACTGCAGGCTCTCTTGCCACTATCCTTTCCTCCTCTTGGACCCGTCCTGTGCTCAAACTGGGTTTAAAGAGAATAAAAGATGCTTATGTTTAAGAGATTAAATATGCTCTGACTGTTATCACGAGCTAGTCCCTAGCTGTGGCACTGTGCTGAGTTTCTGCTGTATCCCATTCCCAAGGCGTGATAACAGTCTTCTTCCCATCCCATTTTAAGGTTGGTTTGCTTCCACTGGCTTTGCAACTTTCTTAATCACATGTCTGGCAAATTGCTGCTGCTTTTATATATATTTATATATCTACATACATACTCTCTTTGCATGGATCTTACATCTAATGGAAGTTTGGCTCCATGAAATGATGTTTCTGGTACAGTATTTTGATCACTGTAAATGCTGATGAGAGTCAGAGCCTGATATAACTGCAGTCATTACAGACCCAGAGAAATTGTCTTCAGGCTCGTGCCAACAAACTGTAATTAATGTCTTTGTTGTGGTGCAAGCTGGTTTCTGAACATGTTCCCCATTAGCCCTGTGAGCATCCAGTGCAGTCACTGGCACGTTCTGCAGGACACATGCATCCTCCCTTTTGCACACCTGACTGCCAAATGCAGGGCCAAGCTCACTGCAAACCTCTGAGGTTTTCTTCCCTCTATCTTTAACTCCAAACTAGGAAACACTTCTTTTTTACTGCTCTGATGAGCCATTTGGGACAAGCAAAGATGAGTGTCCTGCTCTCTTTATTATGCCTTATAGATATAATACATATGTTACAGTGTACATTACTATATATATGTGAAATTAGTGACAACTCATCTAAATTGAAACTATTCAATGGAAAGAAGATTCAGAGACAGCTCCAGTTTTAATTTTCTGCAAAGTTTGAAATCATCGAAGCATTTTCTTTTGCAATTTGGTTACTTTCATTTCTTAAAGTAAGACTTAACAGAAGTAAAAGGCAGATGTAAAAATGTAGGGCTTAAGATGAGTAGTCAGCATTTTTTTAGCTGATTTGATGCACTTTCCTCCCCTTTTAGATTTCTGGGTCAGGGTAGCTTTCAGATGTTCAGTCCAAAGTCTTCAAACATCAAAAGTTTGGTCTTTACCCGACTTTAATTTTCCTATCTTTTCGCCATCCAGACTTCTTAAAACTGCCATGTGCCAAGTTTTCCACAGTGTAGGGTTTTGCCTGCCTTAGCTTACTTTATTTGATCAAATCACTCGGAAGTATGAGCAGGCATATTCCAGTCTCTCGTCGCTCTTCTCTCTGGATTTCCTCTGGCTGCCATCCATTATGGAGATGGAAAGAGGCACAGGCACGACTTGGCTTTGTGGGGAGCAGTGGTGAGGCTTCAGAAGCCAGACGGCACCAAAAGAGCATGGGGGAGGAAACTCATTTCCTCCTCTTGCATATTTTTCCCTTGATTTAATCATTCCAAGCACCCTATAGATCTAAAGTCTGAGCACAGGCATCTTATCTGCTCAGGTATAAAGTTTCAGAGCTTCTGCTCAGAATAAGCAAACTGAAGCATGTGTACTTTCCCAGAATATATTAGTTCATATTTTTTGAGTGTTTCCTATCCTCCTCTGTCAAACTGAGGGGAGTCAGGTTCATGGTCATAAAAATACATAAACCTGGAACCTGGAGTGTCCAAAGGCAGAGAGTATAATGATTCATGCTTTGTCCAGGGACAAAGGAACATGGGCAGGTCATATATATAAGGAAGAAGTTTTTTAAGATTATGAGGATGGTGAAAAAACTGGCACAGCTTGCCCAGAGAGGTGGTGGATGCCTCAGCCCTGGAAACACTCGAGGCCAGGTTAGATGGGGCCCTGAGCAACCTGATCTAATTGAAGATGTCCCTGCCCATTGCAAGGGGTTTCATCTCTTCCAACACAAACCATTCTGTGATTCTCTCATCTCAGATTGCCCAGAAAACCTGTGTGTGTTACAATCCCCAAGTATAACCAAATTTCCTTTACAGCACCATACACCTGGAGTAGCTTCATTGGAGTTAAGTTTAGGTTGATTCAGTTAGAACCACCATTTAAAATCAGCAGAGAGGAAAAGAAAGGTAATCTCTGTTTCTAGGAAAATGTTATCATGAACTCTGCTGACTTACAGTAACAGAAATAATGCCTTTGTTCTGCCATAAGAATGGATAATTATGTTTATTTTAGTCACAGTAATCTGTTCGGAGCTGACTGCAGAAGATCAAGTAACCAATGTGTGTGATGTCACTCTCCATGATTCAGGAGTTACATTCTTTTGTCCTAAAGACTCCACCAAAAGCAGCTTCCAAACAGTTAACGTAACTGGTAGAAGATCATACAAATTTTGAATCTAAGGTGGCTTTAATCTGACTGGAAATAATGTTGCACAGAGTCTCTAGTGCTGTTACTTACAGCACTACAATCGTTTTTGTCTCTTACTTGGAGCAACAACTCTGCCTTAGGTCATATCACCTAATGCTGTGATCAGATTTCACGAGTTAAGCAGAGTCACACCAGATCTGGGTGTGATGGGAGTCCTTAAAAATACACCTAATGCTGCAGGCAAAGGCATCTGAGTCTCAGCTGGATGGTTGTGCTACTTCTTGGGGGTCTCTCAAGATGGATGAAAAGTTATTTTTGGCACACAGCACAACTGCAATAAGAAGGAAGAAGGGTACAGGGAATATTCCCCCTCTCTTCTGTCTCTTTAATCCCATTTTACCTTTGTCCTCCTGTCCTCTGCATGTCCTCTCTGTGGTTGGGAGGTTGTCCTCCTGTTCTCCCCAGCAGTGATAAGGCATGTCTCTACCTCCCTGCTTGATGCTTTTTCATTCCTCACCACCCCCTTTCTGACAGAGAGACACAAATTTTACTACCAAAGCAAACCTAGTTGCTAATGATATCAGTCTTGTTATTATTATTTATTATTATTGTTACTACTATTATAATTATTGTTGTCATTTTAGCT
The DNA here is from genome assembly GCA_013397135.1 of Pachyramphus minor. Taxonomy (NCBI): domain Eukaryota; kingdom Metazoa; phylum Chordata; class Aves; order Passeriformes; family Tyrannidae; genus Pachyramphus; species Pachyramphus minor. The sequence goes on from VYXB01005587.1 coordinate 726,797, forward strand.
AAGGACACAAATGTGTGTTTTTCCTAGCATAAGGTATTCAGAGGCTCCTTGAGTGATTAAGACCTACAGGAAATGATAGTTCACATCCTTCTACATCCTTGTTTTATTAAAGAAAGTGTTAAAGCTAATTATATAGACCCCTGGGCAATTACTGGCTCTACTCAGACACAATGAGTGTTAATGGGAATTATGCTCTTTTTTTTTCTAATTCAGCATAAACCAAGGCCTATTGCCTCCAGGTCTCTACTGCATAAACCCCAGAATGTATTTTTATATCTTTCTTTTTGGTTTAACATTGTCTTGCAGAGAGTGTTTGACAATAACCTTTAATCTGGGGAGACACTGCTGCAGCCTGTAATTAAGGCAGTCAGTTGGGTTGTGGTATTTTTTTTAAAAAAGCAATCTACCATCAGTGGAGTCTTTTTAAAGATCAGGGAACCTCTTCCTTAAGTTGTCTAGAGGATATGTAGCGCTTTTTCCCTTGAGAAAATACTGTTCCTTTCAAATATATTAAATATATCAAGGTAGTCTATAGATTATCTTCTTGAAGGTAACTTTTTAAGTTTTTGCTGATGTAACAAAAACAAAGTTGGGAAGTGTTTTGATTATAGCTGGGCTCAAATTTCATTTTGAAAGGGAAAAAGTCTTTTGATTATTTCTGAAATAATTGCTTGTGATAATACAAACTCCTTTGTAATGTTTAGATAGAAATAGTTTATATATAAATAGAGACATTTAATGTAAGAGTAACCTGATATTGTGTTTTGAACAGTGTGATGCTTCAAGCTCTACTATAGGATCAAAGGGTTCTCATCTCAGGAGATAGCTGTTTAAGAAACAATTTTAATGATAATTGAAGGCCTAATTAGTTAGTTTGTAATATTTAACCAATGTCTTTACCACTTCAAGACTTGCTAGGAAAGAGGGACAATACCTTTGACAATTTAAGCTGAAGGAACTCATAAAATATGAATTTAAATGAGCTGTTTAAAAACAGAGAGGAAATATTCTCTTATTTGAAAAGAATTCCTTAAAAAATGAGCTAAATTAGAAAGTACTTTCAGCTTTCAAGAGGTTCTGAGAGTAGCAGTAATTGCATTAATGGATTTCCACACAAACCACGGCTGAGGGCAGTACTGTGGCTCTTGTTTTTCAGAGAGGAAAGTTAAAGTGAAGAGGAGGGGCTGCCACTGAAAGCATCCTGTGCAGTTGCCAAGGTAAGAACCAATGGCCAAGTTCTGACTGAGTCTATGCAAAGGAAAGGAAATCAGTTTGGTATCTCTATCTATTTTGCATTCATTGGCTTGTTATATCAGTGAGAATTATCAGTTATTCTGACACAGAGCAAGAGATTTCACAGCAATCTAATAAATGGGGTTACAGTTGCTGTTGTTAGGGTGGTTTCTGGGTGGAGAACAAGGAAAGATGTGAGATTTATGGTGTGGAAACCAATATGCAGGCAAGATTTTCAGTTTTGTTATATCTATGCTGCTCAACAACATTGTAATCTCTATTGCTGCCTCTATGCATAGAGTATTCCTTGAATGGAAGGATATCATATCCCATTTCTCCAAAACAAGCTCATCCTTGTAATGGAGATATGTACTCGTGCAAAAACACATGCTTTTTTCTGAAAACATTTTTATTTGGAGGGTTCTAAAATAGAATCATGTAATGGTTTGGGTTTGAATGGACCTTAAAGATCCTCTAGTTCTTACCCCTGTGCCATGGGCAGGGAATGTGATCTACATCATTATAAGTACCAGATGGGAAAAAAAAAACAAACATTCATGAATGTACTTCAAGAGGGTTTTCTGGCCTGCTAGGAAACAGGTTTAAAGCCTTAAAGGTTCAGCTATCTTCAGGATTATACAAGCTGAATATCCCTGAAGAGGCTTCTGGTCAGTGGCCTAATGGTTATAGAGCCACTGTGACAGGGATTATGAACTCCCACGTGTATTGTGCTAAATTGCCTGTGACTTGGTTTAGCAGAGGAAAAAAGCTTTGACATTGGACCAGCTACTTTTGACATAGGCATAATACTTTGTGCCAGGCAGCTGAGAGCCATCCTGCAGGAAAAAGAGACAATGGGGTGGTTTAGATGGGATAGAAAAGCGCCAAAGAAAATTAGGCATAGCAATTATGATATATGTATTTTTAATTAAATTTCATAGGTTTTAAATGTCATTCAAAGAGAGGAGAATTCCCAAGGCTGGCAATCATTTTGCACAACTTATAATATCTGTAAAGTGCTACTACCTTTCATCAAGCCACTGGGAAAAAAAAAATCCTTGAGCATAATATGGAAGATTTATAGCACTGGAAAAGTTTGCAAGAATGACAGTGTTGATATCTAAACTTCAATTTTGGCAATGTTTGCTGTTCATTTCATCTTTTTGCTTTAATCTCAGCAAATGTAATTGACTTAAAACCTCTGATTTTTGTTACTCTCCAAGCTAATTCTAGGGCCAAAAATCTCTGTGATGAACACGCCTGAAGGATCATAAAAATTACTGTGTTTGGTGTTTGCATTAGTGCAGGGTGTGCTTTGTACTATATATGCAAAAGTGCTACTGCTTTATCATCATATGGGATCTTTTGCTAGAATGTTTTCCTAATGTTTCCATTTATTTTTAATTTCTCCTTGAGATCTGTAGAATACAACTTTCCAATGGCAATATTCAGTCATCCTGGTAAAGAAAAGCCCAAGGATATATTCCTAGTAAGCAAAATCTCTGAAAAGAAAGGGACAACAGATGAAGTACCCCCACAGAAACAAGTCCTCTAGAAGATTCTGCTATTGAAAATATACAATTATCTAATCACTCCCTGTCCTGGTATGAAACATACAATTAGCTGACATCTTCCCTTCTCTTGAAAGGGTACAAATGTGGAATGGATTCAATTAGAAAATGATTAAATAGAATATTGCTGGAGTTCAGTGCAAGGAGGAAACTGAAGGATTCAGATAGTTCTCCTCAGTACTAAGACAATCACATCCATTGTATCTTCTAACTTGCTCAAAGCAAGAACTTTAGCAATCCAGGTAGGCAAAACATGACTCAGGTAAACTGTTGTGTAAATAAGCTGGCAGACGAAGCCAATGTGAATACATTTAAAATAATAAAGGTAAGAATGACTCTTGTTCACCTCTGAACTTGAGTTTTCCTTTAACATGGCCAGGAAAAACTACCTGAGCAAGTTCCATGACCTCTTTAGCAATAGTCATTAGACAGCATTGTTTATATCCCTATGAATAGAATTAAGAGAGCATTGTGGGAATGTTACCACAATTTTTAAAAGCTAATATAATATATATAGTATATAATGATTTGTTAAATTTATATAAGGAATCATTATGTACCTCACAAGTATCAGTTTATAACTTAGCTGTAGCAAGACTGAGCTTAATGGAAAAACTATTAAAGTAAGAATGTGAAATCTTCCAGAAAGTAATGCTATCATGTGCAATAAAGAGTACAGAGCCTTTAGCTTCTAATCTCTTCCCTGGCTTCCTCATATTTGAAGCAGATCTTTTGTTAAGTGAATTATTGAAATTAAATGATAAGCAAAAGAGAACTGGAGGAGAAAATATTCTTTATAAGTAATTTAGATATATGTGATATATAAAAAAATGGAAAAACTACAGCAATTATAATTCAATACACTTTGCAAAGCAGTTGCAGCTGTAGTAAGATTATAGAGGTAAAAGCAGTCAAAATGCCAGCTACACAGCTCACTTCCATAAATGAGCAATCCCAGCACTGGGGTTTGTGCACAGCAAATCCATATCTGTAATCTGGAGTCAACGATGTTGGCTATAAGAGTATTTTTCCCACAATCACAGTTATTTTTTCCAGCACATGGGCCCTGAATCTGGTTCCAATTTTCCTGGCTGTGTGCATCAAGTATTATTCCTGACAAATGTTGTCTCTCTGAATGGTTTGGGATAGCCATGTGTTGGCAGGACCCCTGTGGTTTTTGATTGCAGAAGCTCCATCCGTGGCCCAGCAGAGTACAGCACTTGGCAGTGTACAGCCTCCTTGGAAAATGCCAATTATATCTGTGCAAATAGTACAGATACAGAGTTTTACACACAGATATGTGCATGTTTAGGTCTATCCAGTACCCAGTAAGAAAAGAAATTGAGAAAGAATTGGAAAACTCAAACTGTCCTCCAAACTCAGGGATGCACCAGCCTGTCAGCACTGTGCATTATGGTGAGAAATGTGGGATTTCTGCTGGCATTATGTTGGTTTACTAGGAAAAAAACTTGCCTCTAGCTTTTAAAATGGGCCTGTGTTAACCCTAAGCTTCAAAGAACTTGTTTCTAAGTTGGTAAACAGAGTTTACTGGGTTAGGTCAGGGGATTTCTGTAAACACCATACCATGTGGGTACAACGTTATCTGTTCTACTGTGGGTTTAAAACCAGTTGTGATGGTTTTACTCTAGGTCTTTCTGGAGACCAGCTCATAACCAAGGAAGTGACCAGTGGAATACCCAGTATTCCATCGAATTTTTACGTAACCTAGGGTATAAATAAGAAAGGAGTGAAGACTCCATCTTTCTTCCCTTCCAGTGGATCCGAAGGTGCAGGTTCTCTGCCGTCGGCTCTGCCCGTGTGGAGGAGTGAGGCCTGGTGTGGCCTTGTGGGCCTTGGGAGGCGGAGGTTGCCGGCAGGCGCTTGGTGCTATTCGGTTATCTCAAGGAAAATAGTGAGATTTCACTTGGTTACTACTTCTTTGTTGGGTTTTCGAGAGTGTAGATTTATTTTGATTTTCCTTTTGTTTTTCCCTTTTTTTCCCTTTTTCCCTTTCCCTTTCTCTTACCCTCTCCCTTTGGGGGTGGGTGGGCCCCCCCTTACCTGTGCATATGGTGTATTAATTGTACTATATGTAAATATATATTTTTTTATGTATAATTCGGTTGGTCTCAGGTCCCACAGTTTTTACTCCTTTGCCCTGGGAAGGGAAGGGAGGGGGGAAGGGCTTTGCTGTGGGTTTGGACATTTGGATGGGTGCCAAGTCCAAACCAAGACACCAGTTTTGCCCTCCTGTAATTTCTATTTCTTCTTTGCTGGAAACTGGATTTTTTTCTTATGGTAATACAGTGAGCATCTTAAGAGAGGTAGAGGAATATTAGCAGGAATGCAGTTTTATGACAGCTGTAAAAATAGTTGATTCTATATACCTTTATGCCTTGCAGAGCATTAGTAACTGGATCCTGGCTACAGCATGTAATTACATTGCTTGATGCATTGTTGGGCATTAGTAGGATTCCTTCCATCTGTCTAATATTTCCAATCCAGGAATACTATCATATTTTATTACAACCATTTAAAAATTCCTGTTCCTTTTCCAGGCTTGCTCTGGGTGTGATGATGCACCCAAAATATCTCAAATGAAAACTAAGCATTATGAAGCAGACAAGGATAGTATTCTTTATTACCAATTATGCTTTTGTTGCTGTAAAATAGTTTTGGGCTCATTAAACATGACCAATATTTTTATTATTATTATTATTTTTATTTTTGGAGAATCAACAGTCAATTACAAAAATGCTTTTCAGAGACCAAGGGCTTCACAATATAAAAAATTAATGAAACCATGCTCTCTTACATTAATTATCTATTAAATTAACTCACTCTATAGGCAAACAACTTAAAATCAGATCTGAAGTGTCAATTGTATATAAACATGCATTAGTCTAACAAAGGAAGACAAAAGCCCGGCCCCAGATCTGTCACCGTGCCTCATCCTTTGTTCCCCCTGCAGCAGCTGGAGGTACCACATGTACATGAAATAAAAAGGAAACATCCAGCCTTTGCTGTTGGTGTTTCAGGGAAAATACAGAGCGGGCTGGCCTTTGGGGCTGAAAGGGATAGCTCCTTCAGCAGCGCTTCCCATGGAGGTGGCTGTAACTCCTCCTTTGCAGGTGGCTCCAAACCTTCTCCCTGCCACTCACCTGTACCACTGGCAGTGGGGACGGACACGGAGGGCACTTGGGTGTTTGCTTGCTGCCAGCCTTGGGAAGGCGTGGGAGCTTCTGAGCAGGGGATGCCAGGGCTGGCTGTGTCCCCTTCCCTCTGCTGCTCATCTGTCACCAGTGCCATAAAGGCAGTAGTGCTGCCCTGATAGCAGCTGGCAGGGGTTTGGTCAGAGCTGCAAATGGCCTCAGATGGTTTTGTAAAAAAGTTGAACGCATTTTTTTTTTGTTTTGCAAATATTTGAGTTTTAAATGTCATTATTCAATGTAAAAAGAGAAACTCCTTTGTTGCTCTGTAGGAGATACGACTCCTTGAAAAAACCCACATTTAGGCTATTTAACTTTTCTTTTTTGGGATACACCGTTTTAAAATTTACACATGATGTCCCTTTACTAATTAATTTCAGGGTCAAATTCCTATTTTCATAATGCACCCACTCACTTCTAAAGTTATAGCCCAGTTGAGAGAAATAAACAAAATACATTCCGTATGCATTTCTGCCCTGCCCAACCAAAACTGGCAAATATCCAGAAACTGAAGGAGTAGAGAGCATAGCAAATTCACTAATCACAATAGGCTATAAAAATCCTCCAGAAATTGCAATACAGAATCTGCTTGTGGTCTGCAGTTAGTTTGCATTTAGTGGGATGATTTCATTGACATATTGAAGTGGCATCTTTCTGCCCCAGATCAGGGAAGTTTGCAGCAAGAACTATCTGTTGCCATCTTTATGCACAGAAAACTCTGGCAGAAGAGAATGTTGTATGTGTATTGTGGTTCAGGGAGATGGAGGTGCTAAATTTCCTGCACAAAAACTTTTTTATGAACACCCATCTTGATTGTAGAAGTATCATTGTGTTGCTCCATCAAAATCTGAGCAGGAATACCATTTCCTGCCCTTCTCCTCAGTACTTTTCCTATTGTTTCAGCTGTCTCCCATGTCTTGCTTTGAATAGTTGATTATAAATGACCTAAATTCTCAAATTACCATTTCTGCATTTTCTTCAGGAAGCTTCTGTCAGATTCCAGGACAGGATATTTTAGGATGAAGAGCTTAAAATAGACACATATGATTTTGATAAATAAAAGAGAAGCACTGCAGTCTGTAAAGCCATCTGAACATAGAAGTGGTTTGTCTTTTGCCCACTCTAATTAGACTATCAAAAATAGAAATATTGAGCCAGGCATATCCAATTAAGTTTGCCATTCACCAAGCTTGAGGCTTTCTTGCAGAGACTTCTACCATAATGATAAGGAGATGGAAAAAGAAAGCAGTCATTAGCAATGCTCAGGGATTTTGGTTTTCTTGATGTGAACCACGGCTGTGGGAGATCTGGGAGGTGGCATCATTCAGTGGCTTTTTCTTAGACAGTTCTCCTTCTAGTGAAGAGTATAATGATGGTCTTCTAGTGGAATCAAAGTATGTTGATGCTGCTGCTGAAATGGTTCTGCAGACTTGAGAAATCCTCACATACACTAGGTTGTGTGTTATTATGGGGTTGGAAGGGACCACTTAATTTTGATGGATCCCAAAGACGAAGGGTCTGGAGTCTTGGAACAGCACAAAAGCCTTCTACTCCTGGGCTCCTGGGCTTGGGTTTAGTACTTTTAATTTTTTCTATGGTATTTCTGTGAGATCTTGGGCTGATGAAGGGTTGCTGGGAGATGGGGCTCCATAACCAGCCTCTCATTCCTGTAAGAGCTCTTTGCCCAATGTGTGTTGTGGAGCTCACTCAGCACCACTTTAAGTGAGCAAGTGTGGCTTTCTGAATAGTGCTGGCTCATGCCAGGAAACTGTCATTCAGTGCAGCAGCAGTGGCTCACTGAACAGTATAGCTTTTATAGTCAGCATCTTTGAAGAAACAAAACCAGTGTGATCTGTGTGCGAGTGAATGAAATGTTGTCGCCTGCAAGACAGGCTGAGAATCATTTTCTAGTAAGTGTCAGGAAATTCTGGAAGACGACACATTGCTGAGAGATTAATTATCAGACAGAGAAGATAAAAAAAAGAAGGAATTGTGAGACCGGTATGCACTTGTTCTGGTAAAACCTTACCTGAAGTAACCTTGATAAGCTCTAAGACTAAACAACTTATCGGTGCTCATTTACCAAAGGAAATCAGTGAATTGGTAAATTATTGGGGTAATTTCTATTCACAAAAGTAGTTCACCAGTTCACAAAGAAGAATATATCATACTAAAAACTGGCTCGCATTTCCAACTGTGGATTAATAACAACTGAGTGCATGCTGGCACATAATTTAGATTCCAGCCATGAAGTCTCTGAATTGTGAGCTGGAAACTACAATTAATGTATTTCATAAATACAGCTATTGTTTTTGCTGGCATCGCGTTGCACATAGCCGTTATAAGAGCACTGTGCAGCATTTAGCAAACTTAAAGGCCAGGGAACAGCCTGAAAATCATCTTTGCATCTTCTGGGGGATTGAAAAGTTGTTCTGAATTGAGCTAAAATGACAGATCAAATTGTTAAAATGGAAAGTGTGTGTGAATGGGTTTGAAGCTTTCCCTGACCTGAAAATTTTCTTTATAAGGGCATATTTTATTTTAAAAATTATTCTTAAGATTGTATATTTATATAAATATTAGGCTGTAATTCCACACACACACACAAAGAAACATTTGCAGATGTTGAATATTTGGTGTCAAGGACAAACTGAAAAGGAATCAAAAAGTATCACTGAAGTGAGGAGTTGCTAAACCCAGTCAGCTTCATTGCCCTCCTCCAGTGACATTATCATGCACTTTCTTACCAAACCATGGCTTTTAGAAGTTAAATAAATCTATGTTAGTATGGTTAGGTTTTTTAGATTTGGGATCAAAATCAATCCCATTGAGATTTATAGCAAATTTCAATTTAAACACCTTAAACTCTCTTTTAAATGTAGGTTTTGTACGTGTAATTCTCTGTTAAGACTCATGTAATTTCATTTTAGGTATGAGACATATGTGAGGACTTAGACAAATAAGTGCTTTTCCTTTGTAAGAAGGAGATTCTTTGAGCATATTTTTCTTACATTTTAAATCACACAAAATAACAAGGAGGATTGAAATTCACTTTTTTCACAGCAAGAGTTTCTATGGTTAAGCTTTTGCATATTTATGTGAATCTAAAATGAGGCTTAAAAATTTATATTTTGGTTTTCATCCATATTCTAAAGCTGATGAAGGAGCTTAGAAGTGAATCTGATGTGTTTAATTCAGGGAAAACAGAGACAAGGAGGAGCAGCACTTCTGTTCCCTGAGTAGAGATTAACTGAAGATTAGCTGAGTAGGTGTTGTCCATCCTACTTGAAAAGTTTCTATTGATTTCTGCGGGAGCTCATGCTGAGTTTTTCCCGAAGGAAAACAACACATGTTACAGGAATAGTGCCTTGATGCCCATGAAGATTATTGGGAACTTAGTGACTGAAATGAAACAGAGGAGCTTTGAGCAGCCACATTGTGAGCCCAGATTCACACAGCATTTCTGTTACCGGAACTGGTTGTTTTACCAAAAAACTTTGACTGAAACTGGTTCAGCCCACACACAAAAGCATTAAATTCACATGGTCTGTAAGTCAGGCTCAGGGATGCAACACAACTTGCAGCAGGAACACATAGAACTTCCCACTCCTGGAGTAGGTCAGTTCCTATTTATGGCCTACATATGGAAAAGTTAGATATTCGAGAAGTAAATTGAGACAAAACTAAGCAGTGAACCAGGAGTATCTTAAGCAGTATCAGGAAAAGCCAAGAGTAAAGTTTTTGCCTGCAGTCCATTTTTCAAAGACAGTTGAAAACCTAATTCTGGGCTAAAGAGGTACGTTTAACCCCCAAAATGAAATTACAGCTCTGACTCCTCTCAGTTAATCACGGAGGCGGAGATGGTCTTCCTCAACACCCATATCGATATTCTAGGATGGAGGTGTAGCCTGTTCAGTAGGGTCCTCACTAAACTTGTGACAAGTCCTGGCAAAATTTCTCTTTGGTTGTTGCACATGAGCCCATTTTCCAAGAAATATGTCCCGTTCTGGTACTCCACACTGCTGATTTATCCTGGTGGAGCTGTGCTCCTCTATAAAAGGTGTAAAAGAAAGAGATTAGATGTGATGTGAATATCTCATGAAAGTCATTTTAATCCATACAAATGTAGTAAACCAGAATTTTTAACAGTTGTGAAATTCTGGTGACAACGCAGTCATCAGTCATTTCCTACAGGAAATGAAGAATCTGTCACCAGAAAAGGGTGAATGGGTTGGAATCAATCCAATTTAATCCCATGTGCAGATGCATGGACCACCTTGTTCTTTCAACTCATACAGGAGATGCCAAAGTACCTTTGTGCAGAGGCTCACCTGGTTTTCTACATGCTCTTGTAGATGTTCAGCAGGGTTTTCTCTTGGTTCTAGATGCTGATTGATAAGAATACAAAAACCAAAATATTTGTGTATCCATTTGGGCATTCAACATGAACAAATGCAATCTCCTGTGACCGTTCCAAAACTGTTAAACTTCCTTAGTTTGCCAAGGGGATTCCTGGCAAAAGTCAGAAATGTAACTTAAAGCAAGTTATTTATGCTTGAATACTCGAACAAACCACTGATAAACACATCTGGATGTATTTATTTTTCAGTAACCACTGATTTGTTCCTCCCAAGTATAAAACAATATTTGTTGCATTCTTGTTTATTGGGGTTTATAACTAAATTCAAATCATTGAGGCATGAGAGTAAGGTACATGAGTATAAACTTTAGTGCATGTGAAAAGCCACACTTCATTTACTGATCTTCCTAATTGCTGTGTCCAGGTTAGAATTAATGGAGCAGTCCATCCACTGCTTAGGAATTTCTCAAGAACACTTTGCGATTGGTATACCTTTTGTTTTAGTTAAAAATCAGAGTATTAACTTACTCAATGGGAGTATCCATTTCCAGGTAATTTACAAGTGGAATGGCATCCTCATGAACATGTGTATATGAAACATGGGAAACATTCAGAGAGGACATCTGGAATTAACAACCTGTTGGGAATCCAATCACTTCAGTTCAAATCTATGAAGCTGAAAGTCTTTTGTAAGTGCTGTAATATACCTCTGATGAGACACACTCCTCCCATAGGATGCTGTGGCAGGAGGGCTCCCTACCTGCTCCCTCTACTCTCTTATTGTCAGGGAGAAGGCTGCTTCTGTACATGCTCTTCCCAGCTGTCCTCCAGACCCTATACATGCACTTCATCCACAAGAAATGATTCATGAAGCCAAGTTCTTGCAAGCCATGAAATCATGTGACTGAGTTTTCTGGTGTGTTCTTGTTTAGTCTTGTTTACTAAACACATCACCACATCAGGCTGTGGCTTAAACATTGATTCTTCATGGTCCAGAGAGCACTCTTAGCTCTTCTATGACATTTGGACAAAGCCAGAGTGGTTGAAATTTATGGAGTTGGACTGCAAATCTGTGATTGATCAGATAGCATCAATCTAACAGAGTGCAGGGGGGAATGAAGGGCACATAATAAATAATAGAGACGTTGACTATATTGTAAAGCATGCTGGGAATTGAGTTGTAAATGTAAATCCCTTTCTCCCTCTATATTGAACTCCAAAAGCAATCAGTAATTGGAATTATCTGATAAATGTTATTAAAGTGAAGAAATGCTACAGCTTTTAATGCCAAAGTCTTCCAGAGCACATTCTCTATGGGCTTAGTCAGCCCTAGAGAGGTCAATAACCTTTACTGCAATCCACTGGAGAAATAGAAATGTCAGAACTATAAAGTAGCCTGTATCAATTTCAGGCCCTTCTAAATAACTAGTTTGACCTATGGATCTAAATTTCTGGAAATAAATAGGAGTCTTGAGCCATGGAGATGCCAACCACCTCCCTGCTGCTTAGACTGCAATAAAAATGAGTGTTTTGGTAAGGATCCCAGTTATCACTCAATAGTGATGAGTGACCATTTTTCATTATTATTACTTTTTAAACATTGCAGGACTGCTGTGCTGTCCTCAGAGTCAGTGACACATAACTCATTTGTCTGGCTTTTTAATAAACATCTGTTTTTTTCAGAGCAAGACACAACGGTCATCTTTGTTAGGGTTTCCTGGCATTCTAATGTCATCTCCATGGATATTTCAGTCTGTTCCTGCAGAAACAAAACAAATATAAAATCAACGAGCCCCTTCAGAACTCAGACTGGGATGGAAAGTCCTTGAGAGCTTTCATCCCTCTCTGTTCATGTTTTTCACCCGCAGCTCAGGTTTGGTGAGAGCTCAGAAGACACTGATGTTTGCTTCCTCGGGTGGTGATGTCTTCCTGATGCTGAACAAGGCTTCTGCACTTCCCAGGATGGGAAAACTAGGGAAGGGTGACATTCTTCCTCGTGATCATTGATATATTTCCAACAGGCAGAGGGGCTTAAAGAGGGTGCCTCAGAAAAGAGGGCTTAGGTTTATTGCAGTTACATTATGATAAACATGTTAACTTGTCTTAGGGTTTAAATGAGTGCGATTCTTTTGCCCTAAAAATGCACATATTTTTCAGAGTGTGGGATGGTGGGAGAAACACTGTTTGAGATGGTGCAAGAGAGAGAGACTGCTTTCTCATAAATTGCCAGCTTAAGCAAATAGTGAGAGTGCCAGACAACCAAACCTGTAAAAACAGTTTTGTTTCACTGCTTCTTAATCCCTACTAGCCAGGAAATATTGAGAGAGTCCGGTAGTAAGAGCTGTGTTATACTGTGGAAATATGCTGTTATGACTTAGAGTTCCTGTCAGAGAAACTCAAGTGTTTTCTGAGGTCACAAGGTGAGAAATTTTAGAAAGTGAGAAACTCTCTTATTTATGAAAGGATATGGGCTCACATTAAATGTTTTCATCTGATAACAAGTATCATTAAATAACTGGGTTTGGAAACCTCAGCATATTCTTTTTGTGTTGAGGGCAAAAATGCACACCAAGAAACCTAAGCAGAGTGTTTAATCACTGAGCATATGTGAATTTATGTCATCTTTGCTTTTATAAGAAATTATGGAGAACAGGGGTAGCAGCAACAGAGTGTCTGGACTGAGCAATCTCAAAATATAGTGCAGCCAATAGTGTGCCTTGAGAGCTGTAAATAACCTCCTACATGCACATACAGAAGAGAAACTAAACACAATTTATCCCACGAAAATTCTTAGTTCTACTCTAGCATCAACCCTGATCACTTCATCACAGAAGACCCTGCAGTTTTTTGCCTAAAGCAGAAAATCAGATGAGATACTGAACTCAGTTTCCAAGGTTCAGTTGGATCCTAAAGGAGGTCTAAAGTGGGGTTTTTGTTTAGGTGTGTTGGGGGATTTTTATTTACATTAATTTTGATGATATACCTCTTGACAGCAGCCTCAGAGCTGGGTGTACCAGAGTACCTTGGAGCTGTGCTGGCAGATTCAAGAATGAACAGAAATAGACCAAATAGCTTAAGGCAGCTGAAAGGTTAAATATTTTAAGGAAAGGGGAATCTCTAAAAAAAAGTCAGAAAGAGGGCAGAGCCCCGGATTATCTTGGGAGTCATTAAAAAACAATAGTTCATAGGACTTAAAGGTAACTTCTTGGCAGTGGATTGAAATGCGCCTGAGACACAGGTCAAAGACTATCCACATGTTTTCAGATGGAGAAGCTAGGATGGTGAGTGGCAGGGAGGTTGCACCATCCATGGGCAGTCACGGTGCCTGTGCAGTCTCACAGGCCCTCACTCACTGCCATTACAAATGCTGCACTTAACTTCCAGGGCAGCATCTCACTCAAGAGGCAGGTAAGGGCAGCTCAGGGCCAATTAAATACTAACAACTCAACCAGTGTCACTGAGCTTAGAGGAGAATTAATGATTTCATGTTAATTGCTACTTTGGCAAAAGTTTAATCTTGAACTCTCCTGCAACTCCCACCACTGCTCTCAGTGTGCTTTCTCTGCCCCCTCACGTCATGTCTGTGCTGAACTCTTGAGCTCTGCTTTGTACATTGCAGTAGTTGATTCTAAGACTCCCATCCATCTCCTAGGAATGCCGTTGCTCATCCCTATCTCCTCAGTTGGCAAACTATGAGGTTGCTGTGAAAGCTGCTGTATTTTCAGTGCCCCTCAAGCTCTGTATCAGCTTGGCAGCTTTCCATGATATCCATCAAGGTCTAACGGAAGGCGGATGCGTGACGGTGGTTTTAGCTCTGGCTAAAACCCCTCAGCCAGTCCAATGCACACAGCTCTGCCTCCCAAGCATTCCCTCTCTCACTGGATCTTCTTCCAGGCAGGAGAAACTGAAGGCAGGGGGTTTGGAATTAGATGATCTTTAAGGTCCCTTCAAACCCAAACCATTCTGTGGTGATTCTATGATTTTGTGCATTGTCCCTGGTACCACAGGAAAGATTCCCTTTGAAAGGCAATGTCAGCAGGCACAGCCTGTGCCTCTGCTCCTGGAGGAGAGATAAGCAGAAAAGACACAGAACAGCTCTTTCCATATGTGCTGATCAAACAGTAGTACTGTCAATCTAACCTCCAATTCTCTGAAGAAATAAAAAACTTGCTATAAAGGGTTGGCTTAAAAGCAGTTTAGGACAGAAGAAGGTTAGTAATAGGGTAAAAATAAGTGGATGAGTTAGCACTACCTGACATCCTTTCCTCAGCTATAATTTCTGCCTCCCAGTGCAAATACAAAGAGCTTAGAGCTGGTCAATTATTGCAAAAGCAGTGTTCCTGATCCCTCATCTCAGCCCAAGGAGTGGTTCAGCTCCATCACATGCCTGCTCTGTAGTGAGGAACTCCTACACCATTAGCTTTTTGGAAGAAAAATAACTGGCAGTAGTACCACACGCTATTTGTTGAGCTATTACTATGTATTCAGCCAGGAAGCACAAAAAATACTGCATAACCAGAGTGTCCACGTGGCATGAAGGGAGAAGAACTGGAGCAAACAGCTTGGGAGCAGACTATCCACTGAAAAAATGTTCTCCTATGCTGTGCAGCAAGAGATTGCAAATAACAAACAGATTTTCTCTCAACTGCATAGTCTGAAATGACTTTCTG
Organism: Pachyramphus minor; assembly: GCA_013397135.1. NCBI lineage: Eukaryota > Metazoa > Chordata > Aves > Passeriformes > Tyrannidae > Pachyramphus > Pachyramphus minor. The sequence continues at coordinate 741,840 of VYXB01005587.1, forward strand.
ACGCAGAAATAGCACACATATTTAACTAATTAACTAATAATTTATTAATTAACTAATTAACTAATAATTCTGCTTCTTTACATTTAAGGAATAGCAGACCCCTAGTGTGATACAGAGTGATAATCTATCCATTTCAGATTATTATTTCAGATATTACTACTTATATTTTACTTATTATAATCAGGATGTGGTTATAACATTATAAGTTTGAAGCTGATAGACAGAAGTTTGGGAAGATATAGGTCTGAAGTAATTTGTTAGTCTGGAGAAACCTGTCCTTCTGCCCATCAACTATCTAAAAGATATTTTATTGTCAGAATTAAAGCTGCTTTCTCCTTTGGCTAGACATGCACTTTTGTCAAGTGGAAAACTGAGCAGCACTGAGCAAACAGGACCATTTGTTGCTTAATTTCTCAGTACACTGGTGATTCCACCCATATCTGCTCAGATGGGTCTGAATATGATCCAAGCTCCACTGAAGAACCTGGGCCGGCAGGAGATTTTAGATCAGGCTTCATGTACAGCTGGTTCCCAAGATGGAAAGAGCATTTTTGACCTGTGCTCTTAAAGGTGTTAATGTGATGTAATTGCAGCTGCCCTGAGACAGAGTTTAAGAAGGTGAAAAAAAAAAATCCTGCTCAGTGGCTCAATTCCAAACTGAACTGCAGAAACATGGGGTTATATTAAGATATGAACACTTCACAGTGAATCTGCTCTGCCAAATCGAAACCAGCTGCATGGCCTTGTGAAAATCACTGGTTAATTTAATTGATAAAAGTTTGAGTGTTCCCATTGTATTGTTTAAAGATTATTGACATTTTTAAAGAGATCCTCATTTCTACTACACTTAGTTATCCCCATTAACGTGTTTTAATGCAGCAGGTCTTAGCTATGAACTCATAGATCAGTGATGAACTTAACATTTAGTGATAAATCTGGCAAAATGACAACATTCCTGGAAGTCAAATGACTTCTGGATTTGGGATTTTTTTTTCCCCAAAACTTCATAACAAATAACTGCCTTACCATCTATAGTCTCAATGTAGTTAAAATGGACATCTGAGGATTCAGAGCAGAAGTGAATTTGGACTGGTCTGCAGCTGAGCTTTGAATTTGGCCAATTAGTCTCTCAAGCAGAATTCAAAGTTTACAGAATAATCTGGAAATTGTCAAAGCAATAGCAAGCAAATGTGCTGTATTTTTAGGACTGGACAAAACATACTTAGGTTTCATTTTTATTTTAAAAGCCCCCATATTTTCATAAAAAATAAAACTAAACATGGAGAATTAATTAACTTTTTTGGTTTTTTAAATGTCACTATTAGAACTCTATGTTTCTCAGTCATTCCCCAGCATTAAGAATGTTACTTCTTTGAGACTGGCAGGAAGCATATTGTGTTAATTTTTTCCTTTTGCAGTGCCTGGACCCTGGCAGGTTTCATACTGTGGTTTTCCCTCCTTGGTGCAGCTTTTGGGATGTGCCTTCCATGGGACAAGGCAAAAATGCAGAACAAATCTTCTGAATGGAAAAACTGGGTGGACAAGTCTGACATTTCTGTGGTTTTTATTACCTGTTAGTCAAAACAAATAAGCAAACCCCGACCACATTAGTGAGGGAAGGAGGGAGAATAATTTATGCAGAAGTTTTCAGTCTTCCAGCATTTTTGATTACCCAGGTTTGGTTCTTCACTTCTCATTTTCCTAGACTGAAAAAGCACATGTTAGTGGTCTCTACTAAAGACAAATATAAATCCTCCTAATAGTTTTCCATTTGTTGTAACAACATCAATTATTTATGGTTGCTATTCCTTAGAAGAAATAAGGAAACCTTTCATTATGCTGTTGTATCAATCCCCTTATGACACGTGTTTCAGTACAACCTTGCAGCCAGTGTAGTGGAAGGAGTGCTTTAACACTCAGTTCTTACATCTTGGTTGTACTGATCGGAAGGCTGCACTCCTGGAAGTAAGTGGATCCCTTGTTTTTGGGAGAGGGAAGGTTGCCAACTGATTAATAAGGGACTGACTGTAATACTGCAGCAATGTTAATTTTTTTCAGATGCTCAAAGTCAACATTTGAAAGGCAAACACTGCAATACACAACCTGCAGCTCAGAAAACATGTTCACAGCAAATATCCTGCTAACCCATGCCAAATTATACCCAATAAATACTCTCACTTTCTGATCTTAGGGTATAGCTTAAGACCTCAGAAATTCCGCTTAACTGTGGGAAATGCCCAAAGTTTTCACATATGAAAATCAAATTAGACACAGTGCCATTTAATACATGGGTTCATTCGGATATGGGAGGTGGTTTTTTACTTTCTGAGAGCAGAGAAGTACAAATGCGTTCTGTATTTACTTATATGTTCTGCATTTATTTGCAGTTCCTTATATTTTTCATTTATAGTTTGTTTCTACCTGTCTAGCTCTGTAATGTCCTTCAAATACACTCATCTAGGTGTTCCTCTGAAAAATAAATGAGGGCAAGACTTCAAAACTTTATACAAAGGAAAAAAATTATAATATCTGCAAGTAGAAAATAAAAAGGGTTTCTGTGGTGTAGAAAGTTTGGCATTTCCTAGATAACCCGGCAAATAGACTAATTTTATAAAATTATATAATGGTAGAAATTAGTTAAGATTATAGCTGTGGAACAGACAATCATAGTGGAGATAAAATAGGCTCCTGCCCCCACCACCTATTGTGCTCAAGTCAGGATCAGATATGATGGAAATGGATATGTGAGAAGAGAGTATTGTTGATTTGCAAAAAAAAAAAAAAAATGGAAAGAAAGACAAGAAAAAGAATATTCCACTGCTGAGCTGATGAGGAAGTGTGAGGGTGAAGGAGGAAGATTAGTGATGGGATGGCAGAGCTCCAACATCACTGAATAACTCCTCCCTGTCGGATGTCCCTGCCAGTTGATCCTTGGCTTGGGTGACGGAGCCCGTGGGTCCCACCCGCAGTGGTGGGGCTGTGTGGTCAGGCCCATGTGGATGTCCAGTGCCACTGTCACTGGTGCAGACAGAGGCAATCGAAATTACATGTGCTTTTTGGTGTGTCAGTAACAGAACTGCATCACCATGGCAAACAATATAAACGTTTCTCCAGACGTGGCAGGTTCCGTGGCTCACCCTGGCCAAGTCTAGAGCCTTTTGCAGCTGAGGAAATGCCACGTAAAGCCAATGCCACACGCAGCAGCTGCCTGTGGAGAAGATGCCTATGGGCTCCACCCAGGGCCCCTGACCCTCCAGGTGGGACAGCGCAAAGGTAGCTCCAGGCAGCTTTCCATAGGGACAGCAGGAAGCTCTTCCCAGGCACCTGGACCAGGAGTCCTTGTGGGGTCATCAGGCTCCACCTGATGTGGTGTCCACCCCTTCTAGGGAATGGCCACAGCGAGGACAGGTACCATGGCAGGGGATAGAGAAATAGTAGCTTTGCTACTAATTCCCAAGCTTATTTCCCATTTCTTCCCTGATTTCCCCAGTAAAATTGCCTTTCAGTTGCACAAAAAATTTGCTGTTTGTGCAGGGAAAGCAGTCTACCTTGGAGAGGGGATAATTCATTTTCCCAGACTCTGGGAGCTCCATTTGTTGTTTGTTCTGGCTTCAGAAGGAACCTGACCCGTCTGCTGCTTTGCTGAGCAGAGAAGATAATTTCTTCTTAAAACTGCCCTTATCATGAAACCCGCCTCAAATGTTGATCCACTCTGTGTCAGGCAATTGTTATAGTGCAGAAGTTAAAATGGAAAATTATCTGCACAGCACCGTCATTTAGAAAAACTGCCATGACCTTCTTTTTGCAGAAATATTTGTTCTACTGGACAAGTATTTTGTGCTGTTGCCCACCATGTCCTCCAATTCTTGTATAAATCATAGGGATAATGAATTTTCACTTTGCCAGAATATTATCACTGCATCCATCAGCTTTAATTTCTGTGGTAATTATTTTTCAACCCAAAGTACTTTTAATTAGATTTAGATTAATTTAGATAGTATAAACAAGTCCTAAATACACGAGACAGCTGCTCTGTCTCATATGATAAGCAAATTAAAGAGGTCATGTTTTCATTCGTCATAGCCCAGGATCAGGTGGCAGCGATAGATTGCAAAGGTAAGACGGTTTCTCCCCTGGCAGATGCTGGAAGTGCCTTTGAACATGAAAGGATGCCATTAAACTGCTGAACCCTAGTGACAACACGGAGTTCCTTTGCACAGCAGAGTTGTCCTCCGATGATGCTGGCAGCAGGAAATCTGTGTGCCATCAAGAATGATGTTTCTGATCCTTCCTGATCAGTACAGAGGTGGTAGCTGAGCATAATGTGCTTGAGGCAACTTCTTGATGGGTGACGTTATAGAAAGTTTGGGGGGTTGGGGGAAAAGGCACAGAGAAGGCAAATTACAGGTGATGTAATACCCTATTGATGAAAGCAATTGCATTCTTATGGGCCTAGAAATCAGGATGTACGTCCTCATCCCCATTTTGATACGTACCCAGCCTTGGAGAACTTTCCACCTGGGGCTTTGGTTTGGTCCCATATGCAGATCTGCCTCCAAATGTCACTCTTAACCTGGATTCACTGTGTGTGCAACCCATTTCCCCAGGTTACACAAGTAGCTCAGTTTGAATGGTTCCTAGTATCTGCATCTTCATTCTGATTCTAAAAAGATGACTGAGAATGTTTTTCAGATTCAGCTGTCATGACAAAATAGACTGCTTTGTTTTCATCATTTAGAACAAGAATGTGAAGGCTTCAATACTGCCTTCCACTACTAAAGCTGGAATGTAGCTCTACCTTTTTTCCTATTGCTCCTGACAAAGAGGCTGTAGATCTCATTAACCTGGCTGTGAGCTTCAGATTTCTAAAAAGCAGGTACAGCTGACTCCTTCAGTGCCAGGAAAAGCTATTGTGTAATTGAGTCTCATTTTGTTGGTGCATATCCATGTAAGGAATCTGTGGTTATCATGGATGGGCATGTGCTGTCTTGCGTTTCTTGCATGGCTCTAGGTATTTGAAGTCTCCATTTTGTGGTTTCTTTTACTAAAAAAAAAAAAAAAAAAAAGGCCCCCCAAACTTCCTTCCTTTCTTGCCACACATTATGAACTCTGCCTAATTTAAAAGACTTCTCTTTGTTAGATGCTGAAGATACTAGAATGAGAAAAAAACACTGAAAGAAATAAATTATATGTTTAATTCTCCATGCAATAAAGTCATAGCTGTTTCCTGAGAACTGAATTTTGTATTCTGGTGAAAAGAACTCCCAAGAAAGTTTGTGTCTAGATTTAAATGTACTTCCTTTACTATTCTACAAAACACTTCTAAAAATAAGGACAGTAGTTATGACTGCACAGCATATTTTTCTGTATTATTTCACTATTTCCGTCCTTAGGATTTGGAGGCAAATTTCATTCCTGGAATAATACAACCTTCTGACAGCACTGGCAGCAGCAAACTTTAGAAATGTACAGAAAGTGTGTCTTCATATTGTGGATGGTGTAGAAGGTGATAAGAAGCTTAGAGGATAAAATAGCTTGGGGGAAAGGAGGATTAACCTCTCTTTCTGAGAGTGGAACAGATACCAAGACATTATATTTTGCCTGAATTGCATTCCTAGTTTGAATGCATTCAGATTTGGGGGAGGATGTTCTGGGGGAGGATGTGTGGGAAGGAACTGTAGCTCTTGAATTTGCACTCTGGCTGCATAGGCAGAGGAGACTCAGTAGCTGATGTGGAGCTCTTTTGCTCAAGTAATGTATTTTTCTTATTAGGAAGGGTAATTAATTAAAAAAAAAAAAAGTTAAGAAAGACATTTCTAGCAGCTTTTCCTTCCTGATCTGTCCCATCTTTCTTTGGGCTGTTCCTCAGGATCAGCTCTCAGCAGGGCTGCTGGCCTGGGTGAATCCACCAGTGAATGTCCCAGGCAGCCACAGCTGCCTCCCAGCTGTTGATCTTGGGTGGGACCAAGAAACACAATCCTCTTTTGGGGGGGAATTTTGAGTCTGACCATTTTGATGCTATTCCAATCCAAACCTAATCCCAAATATTTTGGAATTCTCCATGAAAGGGAGCAGTGCCTTAGAGGAAAGGGGACTTGTGGGCTGTCCTGGAGCTGTGCCTCTGCAAAGGGATGGTGTCAAGAGGATGGAGCCAGGCTCTTCTTGGTGGTGCTAAAATCAGGACAAGAGGCAACAGGCTGGTGCACAGGAAGCTCCACCTGAACATGAGGAAGAACTCTGCCTCTCCAGGGAAACTGCCATATGTTTAAGATCTGTGACCCAGCATGGTTTCCTCATCCTCACAGAAAACTGAGAGATGTAGCTGATGGGGAGATTAGGCATTTAAACTTCACTGCTTTGTCTAGTGTAAAAGTTGGGCTGACGGTGTTTGAGAGACAGGTCTTGGCATTCAACCGCAAACCTCAGTATTGCTGACATGCCTTGCCCTGCTCTGAGATGGTCAGCATTCTCCTTTTGCTTCTACTCAGGATTTTTTATCCCACCCATGGCACAACTCCGGTTGCCCTCCTAAATGTTTTAGAAAACATCACTTCAAATAAAATCTCCAAGGCTTAATTTAGACAAGAATATTTAAACTTTTCCATAGACATGAAGTCATCCATTGGCACTAATCTGTGTTTATAGAAATAAAATCTGCTGGTTATTATTTGCTTTTCTGTTGGTTAAGCTCCTTTAACCCATTCTACCTTCCACACCAGCCTCCATTCAGAGGTAACCTGACAGGTAGTGAACTTCTAGATAGGTTGGTATTCCAGTGTTTGAACAAGTTCCACGACTAAATATCTTAAAATTGGTCAAAGTCAGAACTGAACGATACTTACTGTGCTTGGCTTTTAGATTATTCATCTCTGGGCATGCCTGCATCGCTCTGCTCTGGAAATCCCTTTCCTCAGCTCCTCAATTTATGGCTCAAATATAAAGCAAATATTACAGAATGATTGTGGTAAACAAAGTTTGGTTCATAATCATTCATAATCAAGAAAATTATTTGGAAGTGATATTTAATCAGTCAGCAAAGATAATTATACCTTGTTCTCCTATCACCCACTGGTAAAAGTTATATTTCAGAGGCTTGAGCAGAGGCAAGGATCTATTCATGGAGGAACTCTGGATCAATAGTTAAGTATGGAAAATATTTGGAAGATGTTTGTAAGAATTGGCAATCAGACTCCATCGGTTTGTGATATATAAACATAAAAACTGGACTCAAAGTTACAATGCAAGTGATTCTGCATTTTTCACCTACTTGTAGAGCTCTAGATATTTGTGACAATGAAACTGGGAGGGGTAATTAAAAGAAAAAGTATTATTGAAAGATGATGAAAAGCTAATATTCCAAACTGCTGTTCCAAAAGACAAGGGTAATCATGAAAACTGACCCATCAAAAAAAATTAAATACAAAGACCGATCTTGAATGGGTGTCTTAAGTTGCACATTATTTCTGTCACTTTCAGGAACATCAAAATCATCATATTTTTTTTAAGCAGTGTCCAAAGGGGAGTGAAAGGACTTCATTGTTAATGTTTGTGCTGTAAATGTTTCTAAGCATTAAATGGCAACCTCTGTTGTTTATATTGGATTTAGATCCAAAGCAGTTCTTGAAGCTGTTTTGTCAGGTGTTTAAACTTCACAGAAAGACACTACTTTACTGACTATTGCAATTGTACCATAAATTATCAGATTATAAGGAAAGGACAATACCCCATTATAGTAAAAAAGAGCTATAACACACAGGAATCTTTTACAGTTACCAATGACAGTCACAAAATAGAAGTCTGAATATTTTTTGTTTTCTGACCCTGGAATGTGAGTTTACCTTAAATGTATTTTCTGCTTGTGAGTTGTGCAAGTATTTACAGTCAAATGGCTCTGAGGCAAAAAACTTGACGTGATCCAAGACCTTGGAGGTCAAAGGAAAAGCCATCATTTTCCTTCTATTTACCACTAGGTTTTGTGGACATAGATATTCATAGATGTAAAAGAGTGTAAGATTTTTGCACTATAAACTTCAGACCTTATAGTTGCACTATAAACTTCTGCACTATAAAATCCAGAGTGGTTGTTTACTTTCAGATGTAAATCAGAAGGCATGAACAGACATTAGGACTGCAATTTCTAGCTGATCAATCCAGCATGAGACCAAGAACCCAGCATGGGTACATCAAAGCAGGTGAAAACTTTTGATCCCTGTTTAACCACAGTTTATTTGGAAACTGCAAATGAATTGGTTAACAGCTGATGCAAATAGTTATGAGTGGGCAAAGGGCCTTGATTCCTCGTAGTTCCCCTGAAATACAGAAAAACTCATAGAAAATACTGCTTCACATTTTGAAGAAACTATCTTGTAGCCTTCAGTTACTTTTTGTTTTAATCAGGTTTATATACCTAACCCTTAAAGGCAAATAAAGTTAGGCAAATGGGAATGTTTGTCATTTTCATCTGCAGTTGATACACGGTACTTTTGGTTATGTTGGCCTGCAAATCTAAGTCCTGACTCACATTCCTAGCATCATACAAGAGACTCTTTGGATGACTGCATTTTTACTGGCTCAAAGTGCGTGGATATTTTGAAGTGGCAGCATCCAGCTGCAAACTATGTAACCAGCCAGCAGTACACATCCCAGAGGAATGATGTCCAGAATGAAAATATATTGCTTTAAATAATAAATAATATCACTGAGCCTTCCACATGTCATTCTAATCTCCTGGGAAACTTGAAATTTAGCTTTACATTCAACCTACTCAGCGCTATTGGCCTTGCTTACCCCAGGCTTAGGTGACAGAATTTTGGATCTGTAAAATATATTTCTTGTAGCACTGTTTTTCCCTTTTTTCTGCACCAAATATGGTATAGATTTAGACTGCACAAGCCCATAGAGAAATTAGGAATTTTTTTTTATTTTTTTATTGCCAAAGTTTGTAGTATCATTGTTCTTAGCTCCGTATTACTGAATTGCCAAAAGCGGGAGGAACCTGTACTTTTATCTTCAGGCAAAGAGAAGTTACCTAAGTCTGACTAACAAAAAACACATAATTCTAATAGTTGTTCCTCACCACTACTGAGCTGTAGTCATCCCTGTTTATAAGATAGAGGGGTTTTTTCTGGGATTTCACAAGGTTTTGATTGTCTGACATGGAGCAATTTCAGGGGCTCCTCTTCTCATTCTCACTGAAACTCCCAGGTTTTCCTGGCCAAATGGAAATTCTGCATTTTGAGCAGACTCACTCCGCTGTAACAGGGCTTTATTTACCAGCTCTAAATCATGTATTGCTGTTTCCAGAGAGAGTACAAGCCTGAGTAACTGGCTGGACATTCCCAGTGTGTCACCTTCCACTGATACCTAAAGCATGTGTGGGAGTGATGACTGTTGCTGACCCGCTCAGTGAAAACCTGTGTAGGTGATGCTGCTCTGCATCTGTTTGCAAACAAACAAAGAGCCAGCAGCAGATATGCCCACGAGGCAGGCTACAGCCTGAGAACTGTGTGGCATCGTTTATATGTGCGTGGGCAGTGAAGATATTTGTGGTGGAATCGTGGCCCCATTGAAGTGAGCGGCAGCTTTCCCGCTGCCTTCAGTTTGGCCAAACACTGCTCTTTCTGTTGGTATTGACCCACAACACCTGACTGAGTTCAGTGGAGGCTAAACAACACAGAATTCAGCATGATGCCATGGCACTGCAAAATGAGCTCTGAAATCAGCTGACCTGTGCAGTGTTTGCAGCAGTTTTAACTCAGCTTTGTTCCCACCCAAATATCTGTAAGTTCTCTACAGGTATTCACAGTCATCTTGTGAAGCAGTTCTCTGAGTAATAAGTTCAAATGATGGAATTGTGTTATCAGGCTGGATAAAGTCCAGTAATATGGCAAAACTCATGGGCTTCCAGAGCAAGATGAGCTACAGATGCGTGATGGTCTAAGACACATTACAAAAGCCTCTCTCTTTCATGTGTGTTTCCCACAGAATATGATTGATAGAAAGAGGAAAGCCTAATTTTCTGTATTAAGCATCAACATCCGTGTATTATGTGAAGACAGAATCTGGCTCCATGTTTTTGTGTTGATATGAATGTGCAGAGTCTCTGCAGGGTTCAATTCCAGGCAAAGAAACACTCTCACATGAAGTCTATGAATTATTATGACTACATAACTGTGGGATATAAAAACCCTGGGTATTTCTGTGCTTTTTAAAAAAATTGCAGGTTTCCAGCAGTGTATAGGACTGGGTGAATCTGTGTGGAGAGGGCATATAATTAATCTCTGGGAAGAAGGCTATGTAATTATCATCCTTAAAACCGTTCAGTAATGCTGTCCCTACCATGGCATACCCATTTCAGATTGTAAGATATATAACTGTGCCTTATCATCAAAATCTATTTCAACTGGTATGGCTTAGATCATCCTGTTTTCCCATTTGTCTCTGGTATTTCCTGGTCTTTAAATCTCCAGACCACCTGGGGCTCTTAACCCCCTTTAATAAATAGGTCCATCACATTTTCCCCGTGTTCAAAAATGTCACAGCTGCTTCCAATATGCTATGCAGGGATCATAAAAATAAGTACAGTATAAAACATTATTATAGCCCTATTTCCAGTTTCTACAGCACAGCTCAGTTCAAGACATTAGCCATTCTGCAAGCTCTGTGCTGTGATTATTCCTTCTAACCATTCTGTTTTAAGACATCCTGATCAGATGCTGGTGCCTTAGTGCCTTGGAGTAGCTGTTTAATAAGATCAAACAAATCTTATGTTTTAAAAAGGCATTCTAGTGACAGGACGAGGGGGAATGGCTTTAAAGCGACAGACAGTAGGTTTAGATTAGATATTAGGAAGAAATTCTTTACTGTGAGGGTGATGAAGCAGTGAAACAGATTGCCTGGAGAAGCTGTGGATGCCCCAACCCTGAAAGTGTTCAAGTGGATTGGAGCAATGGGGTTTGGTGCAACCCGTACCAGTGCAAGGTGTCCCTGCTAGGAACTAGATGATCTATAAGGTCCCTTGCAACCCAAATCATTGTTTGATTCTATGATTCTATCCTCAGAGTTTTCCACACTGCAAAGCAGCGGCTGCTGCTTCAGCCTAGAAGAAAGACAGAGAGCAGTGCCTGTGCACAGTCAGTGACAGCGGGTCACCAGCTGCCCCTGCACTTTTGGTGGCCGTAGGCTCTGTCTCTCGTGTCTGTCTCTCCCACGAATGGGTCTGGACCAAAAGGAGCCGTGGCTTTCAAACAATATTCCTTTGAAATACTGCCTGAACCCTTGCTGCATGTGTGACCTGAGTTAACAGAGTAGCTGTCAAATACTGATGCATGTTGTTTGGGTTTGCTATTACTAATCCTGTCATTCTTCTCACATCGACAGAGGTGATATAAATGTCTCTGCAGAGCCCAGGGTTTTATTCAAACACATTTCAGGCTGTTTTCAGGAATTAACAGAATCTGTTGGGGTTCTGCAGCCACACTTGCAGGGATCAGGATTTTACCCAGCATACTTCTGCTGTACATTATTTAGAAATTGCAAGAAGGTTGCACACAAGAAGTAAACAGTTACTAGGTTCCTAATTTGTATTTAACCTGCATTATAAGCAGACATCTGCAGATCATTACACAGAAAGCAGTGCATCATATACTGAATATAGTAAATGTATTCTCATCCTTAATTTGTTATGTTTTGTTTTCTCTGGGTTTTAAAATCACTTCAAAGTTGCCAATATGTGCAAATGAACATTGTGCTATGGATTTTTTAGTTTGTTGTACTGATATTTCTTCTCCTGGGGAACAAGGATGTATATGGGATTTAAGAATGAAAAAGTGCAACAGTAGCACATTGCTGGCTCCCTTTAAGGTCCCTTTCAACCCAAACCATTCTCTGATTCTATGAATTTCCACCCTGACATGTACTTTTGTCCAAGTAGTTTGGAAGTTTTAGAAATGAAACATGTTTCCAAGAAAGAGATGGATTCCTTCTCTCATTGTAAAGGCACGAACTCCATGCAAAATCCCTATTAATAACAAGTTACCGACAGTCTTTTCTTCTGAGGTAAACTCTGAAGTACATACTTCTGCAAATTATTCCATCTTCTTTTCACAGGCCTTTTTTTCTTTCTTGCTACATTTGCTTTTTCAGTACCATCAGCGCTTAAATAACCCTCTCAACCAACCTGGCAGACACATCACATGAGAATGAGATACAAAAGGTCCTATTTACACCTAAATATAGTTTAATCACAGGCATAATGGAAAACAAGAGCTGAAAATTATATTTTATCTCCTACAGATTATTTTCTTTCCAGCTTTGCTTGTATATGTGGCAAACTGCTAAGCTTTGGAAAAGCTGGAAATCTGTTCGTATAAACCAGTCTGTTTAGGCTAAAGTATTCCTGCAAAGGTAGATATAGCAAATGGATAACAAAATGATCCTCCCTTAGAAGTCCTTCTGAAAGTTTACCTAGAGAATGATAGCGATTTCAAACTAACATTGTCATCTTTAACTAAACCTTCATTGTTATTGTAATGTCTCTCTTTCCTTCACACAGCTAAAAGGCACTGATTACAGGTCTACTCATAAGTCAGGTAGTCCATCAGTATCTCCAGTAAGAAGAAAAATTAGATCCTTGTGCTAGAATAAAAGTTTTAAGTCTGGTAATCAAAATGATGACTGATAAATTGGTAAATAGCTTAAGCATTTTAAGAAATTTTAGTGACCAGAGAGCCAGACAGAAGTTAATAGGGTTATTTTAGACATAGGGAGCATCCACAGTCATAGTTTGGTCCAAGAGTTTCACTAGTTTTTTAATAAGATTTCCATGCTTTGTCTGAAGTTTGTTTGCAGGATACATGTTAAATACACATTCAGTAATGAAGGGTCACCTTCTGTTCTATTTTCTGCTTTACTCTTGGTTTCTAGACTTGTGTTAAGACTGTCTATAAATCCCTCGGTAGATTATATTATCAAGCATCCTGAACATTCCATGGTCTCTCAGAGCTAAAATGGCATCGAATTATTTCCACCCATATCTCCATTTTCCAGAGCACATTTGCACCATTCAGCAGGAGGAGTGCAGCTCATGAGCTAATTGCAACGACCTAATGCATCCAGCAAACCTGGCCCCTTTCCATGGGCATGAATCATTCACAACTAGGCCTGGATCTCTGTGAATGTGACTTATTTTTAGCAAGCTCCTTGTCAGGGAAGCGTTGACTTCTCTGCTGTGTCCCTTGGGTTCTCCTGCTCTCCAGTGCCAGCAAAGCTCCAGTACCACCAGCCATGGTGCCTTTCCAATTAGCAAAGGTAACGTGATGAGCCACCACTCGGGGTGTACAATGCCAAGAAATACTAAACCAAATCATCTGTGAAATCTGAAAGAGACTTCCTTGTTGCGGTTGTTAAGCCCGGGGAGCTCTGGATTGTTGGGAGTCCCTCTCCATCACTAGGAATAAAATTTCCTCTCACTTCCAAAAATGGTAGCGAAGCTGGAAGAGAGGACAGGTTTGTTCTGACGTGATGATAAAAGTGAGGGATTTGCTCTGTTTGCACATCACATTTCTACACTCAAAATGGCTGTTTTGTGACCAACAGTAAGGAAATTAAACAAGATTTGGATTTGCCCTTCAGGTTATAAACAGCTCTATTATTTATAATGCACTTTGCACTTGACTCTATTGTAGCAGGATTGTTAACAGCAGCTAAATTAAAGTTCTCTAAAGATTTCCATTAGCCCAGGCAAGAAAGATTCATAAGTATGTGTATATAATCTTTGACTTACATGAAAAAAATCAAATAGTTATTTGTTGTAATTTTTTCCACATTCATTTTTAGATACATCAGAAAGAAGCTCAAACTTTTCAATGCAAGTCAGCTTTTGGCTCCAGTCTTCTATGTTTTGTCCTTTTTTGGCTGTTTTTTTGAGATTTAGAATTTTAAGAAATCTCTGGTGTGAGGCTTAAGCTTTGAACAGCCACAATTATATGTGGATTTGCAGATGGCTCCGTACAGATCACTGGCTCAAAGCACTGGGAGAAGCTCACTAGCTCCAGCCTCCTCATGTAAGAGCCTCTGGTTGATGAACTGAGTTTGAGGGTCCCTTTCTATGACTTTCTCTTATCCTGGGTTTCTATTTGGGGCAGAAGAACATTTTTGCCTTGGCTCTTTGTTGAATCAGTAAAGTGAACATTTGTAGAGGCCATGGCTTTTTCTCTCGTGGTGTGCCTTTTTTTCCTTAGGGAAAAAAAATTAAAATCATTCTGAAGATTCAAAAATTTTTGATGGTGGAGGTGCCCTGGACCCATAACCATCCTTTTTGGCTTGCAACCCTATGTCTAAACTTTCTCTAATTTGCCTGCTATTTTATAATATCCCATTTCAAATTCAACTGAACAATCCCATTCACACACCCTGATGGATGATACCAATCTACTGATTTAGTGTTAGAATGTCCTCCACAATATTTTGCCATCCATTAACTACAGAAATGCTGTGTGGCCCAAGATACTTCAATGAGACTTTTGTGCTTGTTTGGGGTTTTTTAATAGATTACACCACCCCAGTATTGCTGTTGTAGTATGAGACACTCTTCATGTTCCATTAACATTATGTGGCTACAAAATGTGATATGCAATTACTTCCCCACTGCAGGTCTCACAGGTCTCCCAGCAAGTCTCACCTTTCTGCAGCCAAAAGGTTTATTGTAAGATTCCTTTTGCAAAAACTTAAGTAACAAAGGAATTATGGATTGAAATCGATATGTCACTGGAATGTGTGTTTTTGACAAAATCAGGTTAGTCCAGGGGAGTTTATTAGGTGTATTATCTGTGGTGCCTCTTCTCAGAGTAGCAACGTGGAATGGGACTGAAACACTGATAGAGATTGTACATGGAGGAAATGCTGCATTTCCTTTGTCTTTACATGTTCTATAAATATTTCATTTGTTTCTTAAAGCCCTGTTATTTCTGGAAGTCTGCCTACTCTCTTGTTTAATTTTTCCTGAATCCTTCAAGGCTGTAGATAGCTCGGGATACACAGAGGCTTAACATTCCTTATTTATGTTCAGTTAATAGGCACCACATGAAGATTAGGAATGTAAATGGGTCGTGAGGAACGGAGAGGGAAATTTTTAGCATGTCTAAAAAAGGACTATACTTGGACTTCTATTACTCATATTTGTGACTTTCCACCCTTCTCACAGAAAAAAAGGATGAGAAAGGTCATCAGAGCATCCTAAACTTTATCAAATATTGGAATGGTCCTGCTGTCATTTATCACAGCCAGTGTCTGTCCCCAGCTTGTCTTAGTCTCCCCTTGGGAGCAAGAATTACTGAATATAAAAAACTTCTTCCTTTACTTCTGCAAGTAAATATAATCTTTTTGGCCCAATACTCCTATAATGCCTCAAAAAAAATGAACAACTGGAATATTCTGTCTATGGTAGTCTGTGCAACAGAAGTGCTTTCTAAATATCAGAGATATATAAAACTTTGTGTCTGTAAATATACTTAGATCACTGAGTGAAAAAATTGAAGTCCTTTCAAGAATGATTCAGTGCTTGTACCATCCATTTATAAACACAGGTCAGCTGATGAAAATTTGTTTGAATCAACAAGCCTAAACTTGTTGAAGATGAGTGCACTCAGGATGTATAAACCATTCTTTAAAGCAGAGTGTAGTTCCTTAGGACCCAGGTTCCTTAGGTGTTGATGAAAATTTTATTCGTTATGTTTCTATTTTTCAGTCTTTCTCACTATTTGTTTGTTTAAATATATGTGTTTGAAAGTCAGTGAAAAATGAACCATGGATAACAGTACTTTGATCTTTCAAATACAGCAATAATGCTGGTTTGAAAGAAGTCATCCCAAAAAAGCCCTCCTCTTGAGCAGCCCCTTTTTACCTTAGGGCCTCATAGGGCCTGGAAATTCAGCAGTGGTGCTGATTTGGTAATGTCTATTGGGAGTCACTAGAAAAACACAGAAAACCTGGGCATGAATAGATTTTCCAGTGCAACTGGAAAAAGAATGATTTCACCTTCTGCTGTGTAAAGAGGTGAAGTAGCTTAAATGTGTCCTGAAGTCTCAGAATCACAGGGCTTAAGAATATGTTTTCCCTGATTATTGGCATCTTTAAGCTAATAATGTCCAGGATATTTCATATGACAATAGATATAGGTAGGGTGAGATTTTGATGGCACTACACGTCCTGGAAAACACCTTTCTGCATGAGGAATTTCACTAAGAGCAATGAAATTCCTCACAGCTTAAAATGCTGAGCAGTGATACAGAGCTGCCAGAGTGTGGTTTCTTGTGTTTTGAACTCCTCCTCCTACCAGGTAGTTAGGAAAGGTCAGGTGTATATTGAGAAAACAGGAGGCTGGTTGGTCTAGCAAACCTCAGGGTGCTTTTTTCCATTTCCAAGAAATAGAGCCGGAATCCCGTGCACACCCCAGAAAAACAAAAGTCCCTGAGAACAGAGACCAGAACCTTCTGATCTCCCCATGGATTCAACACTTTTATTTGTAGTGATGATATCTCCAAGAAAGCGAGGCAGTGGCTGATTCACAAACCATAATGGGAGTTTCGAGGGTATTTGCTCAAGTGAGTGAGATTCTGAGATCATGACTACAAATCTTGGCAATTGCTCAATTACTTTTGTTGCAGTTTTAAAGCTCATCTGTTCTATTTCCCACGTGAAAAACAAAGCCCACGCAGGTTCCTTGTGCTACATTAGCATTCTCCCACTTAAAGCTCCAGCCTTATACGGGGTCCCACACATCAAGATAGAAACCCCAAAGAAAAACCAACACTCTCTCTTTTCTAAGGCAATCAAAAGCTAACTATATATATATATATATATATATATATATATATCTCCATAGTGATTGAAACTGATTTTTAAAATGGGTTTTGAAGCAATTAAGAGCTCTGACTCCTTCAGCAATGCCATATGAAACTATTCAGAGCAGACATCTTTCAGAATCAACAAGAGGTTTTGCTGCCAGCAGCGGTGGAGGAAGATCAAGCCATAAAAGAAGGAAAACATATTTCCTTGCACTAAGATTTGTTGGCAGTCACGGTGCTGGAGTAAAGGGCCTGTTTGCCTCCTGTCACAGGTAAATGAGACTGACATTTAGGGTGTCAACACTGCCAACAGAGCTGTAACCTTCCATAACTACTGCAGAACATCCCACACGAGTGTGGGCCCTTCAAACCTAATCCCCTGGGGAATTTCCTTTAATGAATTATCTACATACAGTAGCTCTGGGGTTTTATGTCATTTCCATGGGTTGTCTTCATGGGGGTGAATCTCGTGTTTTCACAATTCTTCATTCATATTATCTTAATGTATCTTGGTCTAAGGATAACACTTTTTTTTTTTTCCTAATAATATTTTGAAGGGATTGAATCAGGAAGTGCTTGAATTTAATAGTCTTTTCTCATTCACTTTTAGAGAGACTTTCCATCAAGTTCAAAACACTCTAGTCAATGTTCTCTAAGTGCACTCACTTTTTAACAAAGAGTGATTGAAACTTAAATATATTTTTAAAATTACTCACCTTAAAAGACTGAAAGAATGACATCATTTCAAGCTCTGACCACTCTTTTTAATTTCTACTGGGCTTTCAAGCTGACTTTGGAAATCTGAGACAATTTTTTTTCCTGCAAAATCTTAGGCCTTTGCAATTATTTGTATCAGTGTTTGATCTGTGAAATCTTGATTTGGACTTCCTGGCAGATTTGTACTGAACAGCATCTCTAATCCCTTTTAGGACACATTTCATACACCGAAAGAAAGCAATTTTTTTAACATAGGCAAAATTTTAGAAAGGGCTTTACCCAAAAGATTTTCCCCTAACCCAATCCTCTTTAAAACGCGAAACCCAACACCAAGTAGACACTAATTCCAATTTGTAACAAAACCAGGAAAAAGGGGGAGTGCCAGTGGTTATGCATAATTCTCTGTATGAGCCAGACAACTTAATAACACCACTTATTAGAGAAGCCTTAAAGGTAATCCCATTAAAGCCATTCAGCAGAACACTGATATTTTTCTGAAATCTGCTTGGAAGCAGGCAGGATTACTCAAATGAAACGTGAGCAGCTTTCCAGTAAACCTCATCCCCCCCACCTCTTCCTCCTGAAGGCTGCAGACCCTGATGCTCCAACGTTCTCTCTCTTGACGGATGAGGCAAAATTACAACTTGGAAATAGGGAGTGATGGAGAACCAGACATACAATCTTCTACAGCTCTTCTTGTCGTGGCAGGACATGAAACATTGATGACACTGCCACAGCTTTCTTTCCTGGCTCTGTAAAGGGGTAATTTGGGTAAACTGGTCACACTGTGGCAGATAGTTTTGATTTTGAAGTTTTGTGGGTAAAGCAACAAATGTTAGGGAGATCAGCACTTATTCTCCAAATGGTCTTGCAGGGGGATTTTTCCCCCTTATTTTCTTTATGTTAACTGTACCTGCCTTCCCACCCAAGGAAATGCTACAACTTGAACATGTGAGTTGTCCTGATGATCCCACCCTACATGTTGTTAGTTGGTGGTGAATCCTCACTGCCGAGAACAAGCAGTGGTGGTTTGACAGAGGTACAGAGAAATTTGGAATGACAGGAAGCTACGGTCTTGTTTGAACCTGATAAAGGGTGAATTTCTGTTTACAAGCACCTTATCTAAACAGTATTAAGGAAGGAAACCTTTTGAACTCTTGTTAAAAACTTATAGCTATAATTTAGAAACTCCTTTCATCTAGCATGAAGGGGTTTTTTGCCTCGAAGAAACAAGGATGCTGTGTTCTCATTTGCATGGGCTGTGCCAGCAAAATAGGGATACTTTTGGCAAGGTTGTTTTCACTTCTTAGTTCTACTCTTTTTCGTCTGTATTTCCTTCAATTTTCAGAGCTCTTGAGGATCCACACATAGATTTTCCTTGAAAAAGATTAGGTTTTACTGCTTTTTATGCAAACAGTGTCTACTTTATTTGGTCTTAACAATAGGAGGAGATAACTGTAGATTGTGTAAACATTCTGCAAGTAGTTTAATCCAAACCTACCAGGAAATCTAGTTTCCCTAAAGGTGTCCATAATTATACAGCAAAGCTCTGAAAAATATAATTCATCATTTTAGGAACTGGGCTGGAATGCTACATGACTGATTTAGGTTTGGAAAAGGGAATGTCTTGGATGCAGAGGATGCTTTTTTAAGTCAATGCCTACTTTGGTTTGGGGTAGTGTACTGGTATGACAGCTGGGAGGAAGTTTGTGCAGTGGCAAAACCACCAGTCCAGTGACTCCTTCTAGACATTATTAATCTATCCCTGCCATCTCTGCAAGGCTCTGAAAGGGGAATTTTTACCTGGCATTTGGATAGATGCTCTGACTTGTTTTTCCATAATTAAAAGCAAGTCTCAGCTTCTGGGGGGGCTGGTGGCTGGATAGCCTTCTTTTCATGGCCTTGCTGAAAGTTGGCAAGGTACTGGGAAGGCTGGAAAATTTTGTTAAGCCTTCACAGAATGGCTTCTCTGCTCCCTAAAACAGACAGGAATCTGCTCCTGTAGTAGTCCATGATTAAAAAATAAGGAAGAAATGCTGCTGTATTTCCAAATAGTACCTTTTAGTACTTTTTAGTCAGCGGTTAATGTGTTTTAAAAATCATTTTTTCAGTGTGTTTTTTTTGACTGACTGGTTTTTCCCCACATAGACTTGTCCTGACACCAACACCACTGTTTCTGGTGGCTTAATAGGTGCTTTATAAAACAGCCAAAATATGTGAGACACTCAGAGACTCTTTTAACATTGTATTAGCAGCTCAATTTTGATGAATTAGAGAGAGGAATAAGTTGATCATTTCCCATCTTTTTTACATGAAAACAGAGGCCTTCCATGCCCTCCTGCTAATTCTGACCTGCACTCGGGTTCTGTCCTGGGTATTTGGGTAACTTGAGACCACGTTTTCTGGTCTGTACCTCTTTCACCTGCTTGCTGTTTCTTCCCTGATTGAACTTTGATTTCATTTTGGCCTGAGGAAATTGAAGTCAAGGCAAGGAAAACTTAGCTTTGCAAATATTACAGTGACCAGAAAGGAAGGAATGTGTTACTTGTCTTGAAAATTAATCCACTGTGTCCATCCACATGCTCTACCTGGTTAATGACAGCAGGGTTCCTCTGTTGAGTCAATCCGTAGTGATCATCTGTGCCATACTGGTAATATTCCCATTTTGGTGGCTTTAATTTAATTCTTGCTTTTCATTTCATTGTAGACCATTTCTTTCCCTCTCAGCATAAGAACTCTACTTCTAATTTGCCCTTGGGAGCTGTCGATGTTTACTTGTACTTAAGGCAACTTTTCCTTTACAGTGAGCAGTGCAGTCTGCCTCAATTCAGCAGTCAGATTTCTTACAGCTGGAAGTAAAATGATTCTATCTCATTTTTTCTCTAAGTATGCAGGAAGATGTGTATTTCCAGTGAAACTGAGCCTTGGTACTGATTAGTACCTGATTCAAGACCAGCTTGGATGGGGTGCAGAACAACCGGCTCTAGTGGGAGGTGTCTCTGCCCACAGCAAAGGGTGTTGGAGCCAGGTGGTCTCTAAGGTCCCTTCCAACCCAAACCATATTATTATTGTATCACTCTCTGAAGATACTCTCCAGAGGTGTAACTGGTCCAGATTCAGCACTGCAGAATTAGGTCTTAGCTTGTTATGCTTTCAAAACAGAGCAAAATAAGAAAACATACCTGGCTTTTAGAAGGCTACAGCATTGCTAAAAGAACTGAAAAGGACTTTATGAATATTTAGAGAAACCTGATGTCTTGATGCTGCCCTTCCAGATACATCAAGAGAAGATCACAAAAAATGCCAGTGCATTGTTCTTCTCTTTTCTTTGCTTCCAAATCAGGGTGGGCAGAGTCGTGGAGAATCTAATGAAGTCAGATAGTGGCTCACCATGTGAAAGCTCTGTGAAATACTTCCAGCAAAAGCAAGGATACTAAAAAAGTAAAGCATTGGTCATCCTGCAGTCATTTATGAACAGAGACCAGACATGCTGAACAGTCTGGCTTGGGAGAGGGGCTGCAGAGCTGCACGTGCACTCATAGGGCCACAGAGGGTTTGTCTTTTCACTGAGGCATGAGAGCAAGGCCAGAAGAGGGTCATGAATGCTCTTGTGTTGTCAGGAGTTTAAACACCTTTGCTGCTGCCCTTTCTCCATCCCATTCCCTTGGCAAAAGGAGTTATCTAATCTCTGGGTGCCAGCTACATAGTACGAGCTGGTGGCCAGATGGTAGAGGGCTTCTATAGGGCAGGAAGGGATGCAAGCTTCACCAGCTAAATTAAACTTCACTTACAGAAGGGGGCAATGAGGTTGTCCCTTCTTTTGTCACACTGTTCCTATTTGCTGACTGCCAAGTAGCTGGATGACCTGGAAGCAAATGCTCCTTGTCAAACAAATTCATCTCTAAATTATTGTTCTCTGAAGCAAAACAAGACTGTACAAGGGTTTCTAGGAAAGTTCATTTTGTGCCCTTGTCACACATGGTTCCTTTCATAAGCGTAACAGACTAAGTGCTGCTTTGGAATATTTTTCTTTCCTCTGTTATGCACTTTTGACTAGAGGTGATTTAATAATTTATTTCAAATTGCTTATTAGAAAAAGATTGCTTTATTTCATATCATCCAGAATAATGTATTTTCAAATGATTTTTCAAATTATTGTTCAAGTGATCACCTGAATAGTTTCAGTGAAAAATTTTTGGTCTAAATCTTACTTGGAAAGAGGTTTGTCATGAAAGAGGTTTGTCACAAAAGAGGTAAAACCACTGAAGAGCATTTTGATATTCAAGATTGTAGGCTGGTTTGGAGTGGATGAACAGGTCTGTTATTCTCTTCCACGCCTTGACTGGCTGTTAAACAGTCTGCTATTGGTTTTCTAATGTAAACACACTTGTGTTTTACAACATTCACTTTGTAAGTATTCTCCACAAGTCATTGAAAATGTGCTATTTCTATAAACATCCCTGCTACTAAATTCATTTGAAGCGATATTCACTGGTAAATAAATGTAGACCATGCAAGGAGACATGAAAGAAAAATCCCTTGGGGAAGGAGTGGGGGTAAATCGCAGAGATAACATATCTTTTGGAAGCTTTTATATAAATAGACCTACAGATTTCCACGTATTTAGTCATTGGAGAAGATTAAAACGTTTGATGTGCAGTTGCCATTTCACATGAAAGCAAAAGGTAGTTTTTCAATTGCATTTGGTCCTTATAATTCAAGTGCTGACAATTGCTGGAAACCTAATTTAATGAACGTTTTATAAGACCTTCAAGTGCTCTGTGGAAATTCCCCCTTCCCTCTGTCTGGCTGCGCATTCCCTCTTGCTGCAGTTTCATGTCTGTGGGCCCATTCCTAGCAAGCCCTTCGCATGCCAGTGGCTCTCCTCTCCCCTGTTTACTCTCTGGAGCTGCTCCCATCAACACAGGCACTTGACATGCCTACAGCTGCTCTGTGCTTCTCAGCCCTGTCAGGGTATTTGTTTAATCAACACAATTACTTGTGGCTTGGACAGCCCAACAAGGTGAACAGGCTGCCAGTCTCTGGGCTTGGTTCCTTGTCATCCTGTCCCTGGGGACATGCCCCTGGCATAGCACAAATATCAGTTCCTTTCCAAATGTTTGCAGGGTCCTGTTCAAAGGCCAGCTACAAGTCTACGCTCCCCACACCCACCCAGTGACTCCCTTGACAGATCCAGCTGCCTTTTGCCCTATTTCACTCCATTTTCCACAAGACAGGCAGTAGCCTTCAGGAGGGCAGATACCCCCTGCATCCTTCTCTTTAATACCCAGATTTTTGATGTTAGCAGATTTTGCTTTGTCTTGAAAGGTGAGTCATAAGGTCCTGGTGAATTGTTACCAATCAGTATCTGTCCAATCATAGAAGCACAGAATGGTTTGGATTGGAAGGGACCTTAAAGATCATTTCCTTCCAACCTCTTGCCTTGGGCAGGGACACCTTCCACTAGACCAGGCTGCTCCAAGCCCCATCCAACCCGGCCTTGAACATTTCCAAGCATGGGGAATCCACAGCCTCTCTGAGCAACTTGTTCCAGTGCCTCACCACCCTCACAGTACAAAATTTATTCCTAATATCTAACCTAAGCCCACCCTCTTTCAGTTTAAAGCATTTTTCTCTTATACCTCAAGTGCAAAGATTCATGACAGGAGGTTGGAAAGTCAGGTGATGACAGGTCATGAAAGTCATGGATCACTTTCCCTGCTGTTGGCCAACATGTTTCCCTTGGGGAATTGCTTGCTTAGCCCTCTTCTTCCCTGGACTCAGAAGGACAAAATTGTGGCTGTAGCAAAAAGGTTCCTAGGGAGCAAATTGCTTTGCAAATTCCTCAGAGTGCTGCCATCCCATCAGGATCAAGCAAGATGTTCCCGGCCCTGAGCACAGGAGGAGTTTGGCTATAGTTGTTAAGCAGGCTGCTTTCAATGGGATAGGGGGAAGCTTCAGGAAAAAATTTTCATTTCTTAGGGATTCTTTGCAGCACAAGCCTCTGAGCAGCTCACTTCCCCAAGGCTGAAATCAGGCAAGTGCATTAGGAAGAGGGCAGGAAAGACAGGAAGCTGGTGAGAGGGTCAGGAGGAAAGGGAGGCTGTTGGTTTCCTGGATGACCTTAGAACAATGTGATTGCTTACATTAATTTGAACATTTGCCAAAGAAACAGTTGCAGCAGTCCACAAAGGCTGCATGATATTGCAGAGAGGATGATTTAATGAGAATAACAACTTTTCCTGTGATAGCAGTCAGAAATTGTACCCCACCTCCACCACAAGACAAAAATCCGCTTCTGGGTTTTTCCATTTTGGCAGGACAAGTATGACATAAAGAAAGCAGTAGGCCTTTAGCAAAAAAAAAAAAAAAAACAACATAAAAATTGTGTTATAGCAATTTCTTAAATGAAAAAGTGAAGGGATGCTTTGCCCACTTCCTCACACTGCAGTTGTCAGCTGTGCTGGACCAGAGCCGAGCATGGGGTGAGGGCACAGCTTTGCCACCAGCCAGGGTCATCCCACATATTCTCTCCCTCTCCCAGCTGAAGGACTGATGCCATAAATGCAATTAACAAGGACTTTTTTTTAAAATCTGGACAGAAAACCATGTAGAAAAATTCACCCTATGAATATTTCGCAAAAGCTTCTTGGCACTAGTGCATAAATTAAAAGACCAGAAGTTTTTCACATCTTTGCACTTTTTAAGCAGTGCAAGATCCAGGACCCTGAGTGAAGATTTTATAGGGAAATTTTGGTAATTTCTAGAAGTAATTCAATAGCAATTTCGTTGAGAAAAATTCCAGATACAGAAGGAAGAAGAAAGGATTTTAAGTCCAGTGACTGCTTTCCAGCATATTACAGCATCTCTCTTTTTTAGAGGGTTTTTTCTTTTTTTTAGTGCACTATCCCTGTTCTTGGGACTCAGGTTTCCTTCTTTTGTTCTCTTCCTCACTCCACCCCTACCTTCAAAAATAATGTGCTAATAATGTGCTTCTGTGAACCAATGTGCTCTGCTAAAGTGATATGAAACATGGAGAACAGACAACACGCAGTGCACTGTGTGAGTCTTCACTGTCATCTGGGGTGTGGTAGTGAGGTTGTGTACAGGGTATTTCTAAGTTTAGCTCCATAGCTAAGCTCAGTGGCATCTCTTGTCTTCACTTAACTTAAAAGGAAATATGGACTAGAGCCTGATAAAATCACTTCAGATTTTCCAGCACCTATTTTATGAAAATGCTCTACTTTCCTTAATGCAGAGAATTGGTTAATATTCCTGTTTGGTTCAGTTAGGCCAGCCTTTTTCACCTTTATTTAATCTGTGTCTTCCCACTTCCTCTACTGCCCCACCAATCCATCTTGTTTCAAGACTCAAAAGAGGGTATGAGTCATGAAAACTCACAGCTGTGGTGCCAGATTCTCTTTTTGACGTCTATGGTGTGTTTTGGGTACTCACATCAGTGCCATCAGTAGCTGTTTGTCCACATGCACTTTTTAAAGATGCACCTCATGGGAAGACTGGATGGGGCTTGGAGCAAACTGGTCTAGCATAAGGTGTCCCTGCCCATGGCAGGAGGGTCGGAACTAGATGACATTTAAGGTCCCTTCCAGCCAAAACCAGACTGTGATTCTGTGAATGCAAAATTTTCATGTTTTCCTTGGCAGATCCTTGTTTCACTTCAAGTCCAGCAAAGGCACTAGTTCTACATGAAAGCACTGCCCAAGCCAGTTGTCAGGCTTAATTCCTTTTTTTTTAACTTTTGGATTTGCAAAATACTTGCAACTATGTACGTCTTCTTTTTATAAAATCATTTCTGAAGTTATTTTAAACAGCTGAAAGTACTTTGCTTTTTCTTCCAAGAATATCACTCCAGTCAGAGATCAAGCACAGACATTTTAGGCTGAAAAGACAAATATTTGGGGAAATAAGCCTACATTTGGCAAAGGGGTCATTGATCCTAACAGTCTCAGTACTTGATGACACTGCATTACAGTAACTCAAAATGGGCCCTTAGAAAAGAAAAACAAAGATCCAGATGCGCTGTTATATGTCATCCCCTCTCCTCATGTTCTGCAGGCTCCTTGGTTTGTTGAGGAGCAAACTGAGCAGTGGAGCTTTTCTCCCAGAGCTTTAATTTCAGCGATGCCAAGTTGTGCTTTCAGAGGAGTAAACATCACTTGGTTCCTAACAACAACTGCAGGCACTCAGCGGTTCTGGCTGTTGGCTCTCTTCAAAGGCTTAAATATAGTTTTAGTTTATACTTCTATATATGAAGCTTTTGATTACTATTAAAAAATAAAAGCAAAGAATACATAAATAAATACATAAACAAACAGCCTCAAAGCAGGCAGGCTCCCAGGTCTGTTCACATTGGCCAAAACAGATGTTTTATCCAGCTTCGTAAGTAATATTCAAACCACAGGCACTGCAAATAGCTTTGCATAGTGGTGGTGGTTCCTCTTGTGCTGGGTCAGAGTGGGAGCCCCAGTCTCAGGCTGGGGGTGACTCAAACTGGGATGGTCCTGGCTGCCCACCAAACGTTGCATCTCTGCTCCACTATGTGAGCTGGTGAAGAGGATTTCCACCAGCAGTCATCACCTGGGGTTAATTACCCTGTCAACTCAATATCTCGCCAGGCAGTCAAGCCACTGCCTTTTCCATTGGTTGGTCTGTACTCTGTGAATGCAGCAGGTGCTGCTTGGTGAAAATCTGGTCTTTTTTTCTCTCCATTGTTGTATTTTGCCTAATTAAACATCAGCAGCAAAGTAGGACTGGGGGTGATACTGGTGTTTTTTTCTGAATAGAAGAATAACGACACCTGACAGAGATGTCATTTTGGAAAGATGTTTTCTCACGGATGTCTTTCTTACATTCCTTCTGAAAGCCCAGGAGGGAAAATCCAGCTCCTGATGGCTCTGCATGGTCCATCCCTTCCCCATATCCTTGAAGAATTTTGGCATAAGGATGATTGTACGTGTGTGTTCTGTGGCCAGCCCCAGAAACCAGGCAGCTGCTCGTCTCCGGCTGCAACCTCCCCATAGGCCACCAGCTTTTAGGAAACTGGAAGATACTTCACATCCCACAAACTGTTATTCCATTTGGCTGAAACTGGGCAACAGTGCATTATTATGGAGGCAGTGATAAGCAGACAGACAGACAGACAGACAGACATCATGGTCTCATATGCTGTATTTCCTTTGGAAACCGGGCTAAAAATACCACAGTGATGAATAGACCTTAACTGGGAGACATGTCACAGGGGAGAGCTGGTGGAGGGTGGAACAACTGTGATGGTCCCATTGTTGTTTCACATGTCTGAATATCAGCAGCAGCCCTTTAGAATATTTGTAGCAATTTGCTCACTTGAAACAGAGCCTACAGATATATCTCCTTATCCAGAGCTGACTGTTCTCAGTGAAAATGAACATCCTGGTAATTTTAAACCCTAGAAACCCCTGAGGATTCCAGCTGGGCTCGGATGGTGTCCAACAGTATTTTTTTTAATATATATTTCCTCCTTGCAACTATACCAAAGACAATAATTATATGTTCTATTTAAATAAACATTAGGTATTGCTCTCGGTGCTTCTGACTGCTATCAAAGCATTCATGTGAGTTCATGATCTCTGGGTTTCCTAGATGAAGAGTTATTCAAGAGGTCTAACAGCAAGAAGGGAGAGGAGAAACTAAAACACACAATATTACAAGGAAAATTGGCAGCATAAATTATTCTATGAAAAAAATTAGGGGCAGAGATCACAAAAGAATAATTTTTACTCTGATAGCTTAGCAGAAAATTTTGGAAAGAAAGTGAATGTAGATTGAAATGAAACAGCAAACAAAACTCTGCCCAAACAATTCTGTCATTTCAAGTCAGCTTGAAGCATTCTAGCTTCCTTTTTGGCCTATTCAGTCCTCTTGTTTAAATTTAAAAGAAAACAAAAGTTTGTTTTATATATATATATATATNCAAGCCTTTCCTCCTTCCATATTGAGGATCTTTTAAGAGTAATCAAAACAGTTTTCTGGACTTTAAATTTGCAAATTTGATGGCACAAAAGAAGTTCTGCATTCTTGGAGTCCTCTAGGATTTTGCAAATGTACATAAATTTTGAGTTGCTTAATGGGCTAACATGATATCTATTCTGATTTAGTTTGATTTTTAATTCAGTATGTATACAGTAATAAAGTATCAGATACATGATTCCCAAACAGAAGAATGTGTTTACAGACACATAGTACTCCTAAAGCAAGAATTAGTCATTACTTCCTATCAGAGAAATTAATTACACTGCTATAAGGCAGAAACATCAGGCCAGTGTGTGATGAAAAGAGAGCAAATGGGACCGTGTCATATTACAAAGGAGTGGTTTATCCCTGAAGTTTAAGTTCCTGATGAAATTTTCAACAATAGAAAGAGACTGATTTTTATTACAGCCCATTATCCATTAGCCTTGGCTAACGGTGATTAAACTGCAAAACAAACAGGAGTGGCAATGAGTTTTGCAGTAAATGTTCCTAGAACACAGTTTTCTCTTTTAGGCAGCTGACAGAGGAGCCACAAAGCCGTGGGAGCTCAGTGTCACTGCTTGGCAGTGGGAAAGGACCATGGGCCAGCTGGGCTGGCTGGGGTCAGCCCAAAGCATAAAGGCTCATGCACACACACCCTCTGCAGTAACTGGAAAAGTGGAGATGGTTTTGCACAGATGTAAACCATAGTCAGTGTCCCTGGCCAAATGTAAAACTTGCAGAGATTCCTCGTGCGTGTGGTTTCTGTATCAGGGAGAACATATTAATTCAACATTTGGACTTTTATGGGTCTGTTACTTCTGCTCCATTGTTCAAATGGGAGTACATGAGAGATGGAGGCACATAGACCTCCAACAAAATCTATTCATCCTGATGTTTTTTGCACTGCCATGGATCCCATCCATAGGCTGAGAAAGATTCAGGAATGCTAAGCTCCACAGTCATTTCCTGACCAAAACAATTTACACTGACTGCATTGGACAAAAGTAGACTATAAGATCCAGTGCAATGACAAACTTTAGCAGAACAGACTGCTTATTGTTTGTTGATGATACATTCAGAATATAGAACTTTGTGAATTGGGCTACAGGTATAAATAGGAAACCTGTCCCCAGAAAACTGCTCTCTTCTCCTCCGCCCCTCCACGTCTGTCAGTCAGCCCAAGTCCATCACCAGTGCTCCTCCTGGAGTTTCAGGTACAAAAGAAGGCAACTAACTCCATAACATTCCCTCTGTGCTGAAAGCATCTTGAGAGGCACCTTTCTGAGAGTTTGAAAGGGACCTGGCAGGGTGGTGATATCTAAACCTATTTAATTCAAAATGGGAGGGAGGTACCTAATCTCATTTTGCGCCCCAGAAAAGAGAAGCAAAAGATCCTTAGTTGTGGGCTCTAACTTGCATTACCTATTCATATTTCCAGGTGCTGAGCTATCCATGTAAATTGTGCATACTGAGGTAGAAATGAAGGCTTTTGGACATGCTGGTTCTTTAAATATGCAGCCAGGAGATGACATTCCCTCAGGCAAGATCATCATCCTGGGAATCCTGAAGATGCTGGGTTTGAGCAGCGTACATAATGCACTCATTGCTGGCTCTAATATCCACATAGAACCATACGTGACTGACTCTCACACAAACATATTTTGAAAATCCCCTCTTCTTGTCTCCTGATTTGGGCTTATTTATCCAAGGAGAGTTCCCTCTCTTCCCATGCATGCAGCTATTCCATACAGGAGTGTTTGTGTGTTCTGCCCAGCTGTATGTGCTTGAATACGTTGCCAGACAGAGCCATTCCAATGAAATCATTGGACTGTTATTTGGAAGGCTGAAATTTCACCCACTTCATAATTTATTTTACTCTCTCCAGAGCCAGTCCATCACTTACCAACTGGAATGTGTTGCCAGCTGTCACAGCACACTAATACTCGTTGGCTAGAAAACTTCAAAGTCTGGTAAGCTGTCCCAGTGGGGAGGGGGGAAAAGTTGGCTGATGGGGTTTGGTGTTTCTTCACAACAACTTACTCTCTTGCTTACCAGGCGTGCACAAATTCCTGCTTCTCATACGCTGCAACAGCCAAACAAGAGCAGAGACCTACCTGCTGTCCCTCATCTCTGCCAGACAGCACCCATGAGTCTCTCACAGGACTTGACATCTGTGGGAACGGGAGCAACTTCCAGTTTTCGGGTCTCTGTGCTGATGTGGGTGTTATTTCTCTGTTAAATAGAATATCCCATCTCATCTGGAGATAGACTTTATCTGAATCAGAATAAGTGGGGAATCACAAATGGGAAAGATAAAGAAAGAAACTGTCTCTAACTCAGCCAAAAGGGTATTTTTGGTGGTGGGCACCTTAGTTTTCCCATCTGTTAAAGCTCTGCTTGTCCCTTTGGACTGTTTCTTCCATTTTAGATGTTGTACTCACCATCCTTGTTTTACAGAGGAGCATTTCTTATCATGCTGTGCTTGATAGTTTGCAGGGATTGCCATGACGATGGTGGCAGAGAGGCTTTTGTCTCCGTACGTGTGTTTTCCTCTCAGTATCATGGGAACATAGTTTATGAGCAACAGAAGGATTTGGAAATGAATGCCACTAATGTGACGGAATGCAGAGTTTGTAGCAAAGTTATTTATTACAAAGCCAAGGGGAACATGAAGGGCTTTTCTTGTAGCCCTTATGTCTGCAGGGAAGGACAGGCTTTGGAACCTTTGTGGAACCCATTACTACCTTTGCACTGGAACTGGTGGGAAGGAGGATAAGAAGGAGGGGAGAGGAGGAGGTTTTGCAGAAGGGGCTGTGTCCTTTCAGGAGCTGGAGCCCTGGGTGTGCCAACTATTTCAGGCACACTGATAGACCTGTTTAAATCCAGTCCTGTTGTACATCCTTCATTCTCCTGATGCTCCAGAGAGATTTGGTAAAAATCAGGCATTCCTGCTGTAACCCCAGAGCTTTGATCTTACCTCAACTGTATTTTCATGAGGAGGTTGATAGGAAACTGTTGGCCTTCATTTGTGATTTTCAGAAGATTAATAGCAACTGGTCACCACCTCATTTATTTGCAATTGTAGCATAAAGGGAGCATTGGTTTCATCAAAGGAATTGGCAGCAGGTTATATGTTACACATAATCTCCACCAGCTGCAAATGCAGCTATCTGATATCTTATACTTCAGTTACGCGATGATATCTGTCTTCTTCCTTTACTGTTTTTGTTAGATATTAATATTTCTAAGTAATTTTCTCAAAAAAAAAAAAAGAGAGAGAGAGAGAAAATGAACCCATTTCCTCCCCTCTTGCCATTTCCATCTCAGTGTATGAGGGCCTGTTCTTTTCCCCTTTGACCATCACTTTCTGTTTCTTTCGTGCAACCCTCCCACTCAATCCCTTTTGCAATTTGATAAAAGACTCATTCCCAGGCTGCAGTTTTCTAAGTGCTGTTCTTTAGTGGTTAAACATAAATCTCTGAGCTTGCTTTGCTCTTTTTCTATGAAATATGAAATACACCAGTCTCCTACTCTTGTCTGAGCCGTCAAAGGGTGTCATCACAACATCAAAACATTACATCAGTTGGCTGAACTTCTTCATCTTTTATTAATTTCAATATATTTGCTTTCCTTTTCATATGTTGTCAAAAGCTGTGTTTACCTTTTTGTCAGTTTAAAGTGCTACACAGTGCTTTTAGTTTGGGGAGGAAGGAAGGAAGGAAGAAGGAGGAGGAGGAGGAGGCATCTTTTCCTCTCAAAAGAGGCGCCATGTTATTTCTGAAGTGTTTCTGTTATTTCTGGAGGTGTTTCTGAAAGCCCGATTCCATTTCTGAAAGCCAGAGTATTTAATGGCTGGGCTAACACGGGTGGAGGCTCATCACACTGATGGGACTCTTTCAGGGGCTGTTTTGCAAAGTGGTGTCTATTTTTAATATCACTGCACATCTGTGTTCTTGGGGCTTGTTATTCACTAGCGTGAGGGAAGCAAAGAAAGGACCAGCGGATACAGGTTCATCCTGGCAGGAGCAGGAATTCATGTCAGCGGGGCCTGGCTGCGCTGTCTGAGCAAGCTGTGCAGTTTTGTTCCCTTTACAATTATCCTTGGTGAAAAATGCTTCTTTTGCTTATTTTGAAGAGAGCTTAATTCTTTCTTTGCAGGCCACGAATGTCTCTAGTCCATTTAAAGACACCTTAGTGCAATGCATTTTTTCTGACTCTGTTGTACCTTGGCCACTGAAAGACACAGGACAAAGATGTTGGATGCAGTGCTTGTTTAGAGGCTCCAAAGCCATTCCTGCCTATCATTGCCTCCATGTTAACAGGAGACAGGAAAAAATGGAGGTTGATCATTTCATTTCCTTCTTAGTGCCCATCCTGTGCTTTAAACACTGGCAAATCCCCAGCACAGCAGAAAAAAATCACCAGAGAGGAAGGTTCCTGCATATCCCAGGAATTTCAGATGCAAAACCTGCAGTAGAGTTTTCTTGGATGGGTCCTACCAGCTACACCTGCTCAGGTGTAGCAGCCCTGGAAAAAGCCACGTGGTTTTAAGACTCTGACAGTGGTTGCTGACACTCCTTGAGTCTTTTCCATCTTCAGCATACCTTTAAAAAAACCCAAGCTGTGAACCCACAAACAGGTGAAACACAGAGCTGTGCATGTCATGTGCTCCACCCCCCAAAAAAAACATATTGAGAAAAAGAGAGAACACTTTCAGATCAGCTAGTTATTTAATTTTATTCATTTCAACAACTTTTGCTAAAGATTGTGGAATTGCACACTATGCAAACAGGCTGTGGATGAAGGCAGGACAACTCTTTGTTTGGGCATGACAATCCAAACTGTTGTATCTGCTCTGACAGTATGAATTTGTACTGTTGTGTTTACTGAAATATCGCACGCCCATTGGACTGGATGCAAAATAGTCTTTTTCCAAATATTTGACAAATGCAATAATTTATTTTTACATGCCCCAGAAGTCATAATTACATTCCAGTCTTACAGAAGAATACTCTCTATATCCTTTTGACTCTCCCAAACATAATCTGTTCAGTATCAGGCTTTTAATTCTTCATTGGGAGATAGCCATTTGGCTGATACAGCTCTGAGAATGTCTGGATAAATGTCTGGATAATTTCAGCTTGAAATTGCTCTGAAAGCTATTTGCAGTCCAGTCACAGAGATTTCAAGCCTGCTCTCAGATACTCTGGACCCTCAGAACACAATCAGATCAAATGGGCCCCAGTGTCTGACAGAGCTATTAAGTCACGGAGCAGCGGTCATGTGGATGGTCTTTTTGTGGAAACTGGAGAACTGTGGTATGTTTAATGCTACACCAGAGCTATGCCATCAGGGAGGGCTTCAGCTGCCCTTTTTCCTGCCTCCTCAGTGTCTGTCAGAGAGCAGCTTCAGGAGTTTATTAGTTAAGGCAAAACTTAGGTATTTAATATAAAGCACACCTATCATTTCTGTCTTGCTCACATCCTCCACAAAAGGCTCACTTACAATTTGAGTATTTACCTTACGTGGGACACCTCTTGGAGGATGAATACCACGGGGATATTGTATGTTGTCTGTGCTTTTTTCTTTTTTTTTCCTTTCAGTTTTGGGATGAAGCCTTATGTACACATGGTATTTCAGATCTCATTGATTAGCAGCTGGCAAACAATTAGCTACGTGACCATGAATGGCTAATCAGTCAGCACCACTGAAGGAAATGCATCTCATCTTATAGCTCTAAAATGTCATTTCTTCTGACATTTACATATCAGCTTTTAAGATTCATGCACAACCACGGTCTTGGGAGGGCTTTCCAAGTGGATTTTTTCCTTAGCTCCTGGGTTTGAGTGGGGAGATTTGCTCTTCAGGTGCTTTTACCTTACTGTCATGGTCATTTAGGAAGTTCATCTGCAAAAGATGGAGTGCCTGCCCCCATCTGCACCAGTCAATGTCTGGTCTTTGGGCTGGGCTTGGATTCCCTCTAGAGGAAAAATTTCTCCAGCTGCCCAGATCAGCTCCAGCACAGTCCTATGAGAACTCCTCGATCCCCCATCCCCGCTCTCAGAAGAGGCGATGGTAATGATCAATTCAGGATTTTTGCTTGTTATAATGAATTCTTAGTGCATGCAGAGATATTCTGCTGACTTTCTCTTCTTCACTTCCTATTGATTGGAACTGGCATTCAATTTAGTTTAGAGTGTAGTTTTCATTTTTTCTTAGCTGGAAACAATTTTACAGAAACAGAAGTGAGAGAGAAGCGTTAATTAATGAGACAATGGGAAGAAGGATACAACAGGGAAAAGGATCTGCAAGTAATCTTACATATTTTACACACAGTGAATGATTCCCCCAGGAATCAGTTAGGAGCCCATGAATAATAAGGTTTTAGTCATTTACATATCTCCTGTATGGACTATTTATATAATTTGTCACTACAGTCTTCGCTTCTCTCCTAACATACTTTGCAATTGCTGGTGTATGTTGTGCCTGGTTGCAATTACCTGATTTCCATGTTGCATTAGGCAATGTGAATATTCCCTTGGTCTTTGTGCCTAGTGCTGATGTATAAGTTGTTAAGTATTGGTATTTCTAACAGAATTCGCGAATCTCTGTGGATTTTTTTTTCAGCAGCATCTCTTGGTCCAGAACTGAAAAGGGAGAGGATGTGGGAGTATTAAGCTAAACACAGAATGAAACTATTCATGTTTGTTAAAACCTTACAAGTGCCACAGCTTGTTTCTCTTATCTGCACAACATGAAGTTCACTTCAGTGACTTATCTGAGAAAGAACATAAAAGATAATATTAAGGGAGAGGTAGAACAGTTTTATTTGAGATGATGAGATGGAACAAAAATATAGAGAATATAAGATGAAAAGTGTTCAAAAGCATATTTTAAAAAAACAGTCTATTGAAAATGAATTCCAGCTCAGTAGGGTTTATACATGTCCAAGAAAAAGAACAATAAAAGAGGATGAAAAATATGTTCCTGCACACTTCCTTCCCTTTGCCTTCTAAAGGAGGGAGGTGGAGAGAGCAGAGAGTGAGGAGGAAGGAAACCTGAAGCGGAAACTTGACATTTTTTCATTTCCAGACTGAAACAACCTTCAAAGTGGTTGTTTTAGTTTTTTTCTTCTTTTTAATACTTATGACTACTATGTTTTATTTTACATCACAATACTCATTTGAAGTAAAATCTCGGTAGAGAACTTTGAATGGGAAAATTTACAAACACCTTTAATACAATCTGTGCATTTTTTGCATGCATTGTGACTTGAAAATCTCCACATTTGATACTGCTCAGTGTTGTGCTCCTGTTAAAAAAATTTCCCTTAATTATACACAATCGTGGCAGTGAATGGAGCTTGAGCTCCTGCAGAGACCTTCCTGTGTCACCAATGCTCTGACCAAGAGGAGTCCAGACAACTATCGGGGAAATGTGTATACTATTATGTTTCATTATTTGGGTTCTGGAATGAGAGCTGGTAATTAACACCCCACTCCCTCAAAGATTAATACAAATGCTTAACTCTGCCCCCTGAAAAATCGCATTAGTACCATGTTGTTCTGCTGTGTGGAGGAAACCTTCCAAGAAAGGTTGACTCGGTGTGAGTGCAGAAATGGAAATGCTGTTTCAAAGGGACTTATGCCAGCACTAAAGAAAATTACAGTGAAAGAATATCAGGGAAAATTTCCTGCACAATTGAAGCCTTAGAATGATGTTTCATTCCCACTGATTCGGTGGACTCAGGTTTATCCAAGGAATGTCACAAATAGTGTGATGTTTGAAGTGCTAAGGTTTATCTCTTAACCTTCATAGACAGGTAGTCATCTGCTCTTCCTTTGTACTTGAGGACTACGTCTTGAGCACAGATCATTCTGTCAAAATGATGGAACAGTTTGGGTTGGAAGGGATCTTAAAGACCATCTAATTCCAATCCCCCGGCCATGGGCAGCTACACCTTCCACTAGATCAAGTTTCTCCAAGCCCTGTCCAACCTGACCATGAACACTTCTGGGGATGGGGCACCCACAGCTTCTCTGAGCAATCTGTTCCACCACTGACTTACATAGGCATATACTCCATGGATACAACAGGGAAAAAAGCTACTCAAAATCTTATATCTTCCAGTCCTTTCTCCCTCCATTCTTTTTTTTATTATTATTTATTTATTTATTTACAGTATATTCCTCCCAGTCTTTTTTTCTCCCTACACTTCAGCAGCTTGTGCATCTAAAACTCTAGGAAATACTAAACTCTTCATATCTAATGAA
Organism: Pachyramphus minor; assembly: GCA_013397135.1. Lineage (NCBI taxonomy): Eukaryota > Metazoa > Chordata > Aves > Passeriformes > Tyrannidae > Pachyramphus > Pachyramphus minor. The sequence continues at coordinate 777,685 of VYXB01005587.1, forward strand.
AGTCAGAAGTGTCAACACATCTAGGTTGTATGGGTTTTAGGGGATAGAATGAGTTGAGGAAGATGGAAACAGCCATTGCACTTCCATTTTCTTCTATATGTTTATCTTTATGGTCAATTACTTAAGCACTTGTGTCTCTGAAAACATAAATGTGTGATCTGCACCTCCACAAAAAGAAAGCGACCTCAGTAATTCCATTTTGAAGCTGGACAGGAGGCAAGCTCTGCTCTGGTTCCCGCAGCCCTGAGTGGCACTGGATTTGCCTCTGCTCCCTCAGTTTCTCAGCAACCTCAGTATCTTTTGTGCAGAATCTGTGACAAAAACAGATGCAGGGGCAGTCTGTTGCCGTAACCACGTCCTTGTGCATCCAGGCATTCATCCCACCATGTTAAAAACAGTAAGGGCATCCTGCTCTCTTCCCCCGCTGTTGTGTCCTTCCTGCTCAGCGGCGACAGAACTGAAGCACATGATCTCTCTACAAGGTAGCTTCTGTTCTGAGCCTCTCGCCAGTTGCACTGAGCCCTTTCATGTTATTAAAATGCAATTTAACAGGAGCAAACCTCTTGTTGTTAGCAATTTGTCATCTTCTCATCCAAATGAGCAGCCCAGCCTTCCACAGCCGTTATTGTCTTGCTGCTGCATAGCTCAGCTTTGTGGCACTGTTCACTGCTCACTGCTCAGTGCATAACAGAACCATATTTTCTCTTTCTCATCTATCCCCTATGAGTATGACTGCTATTTTCTTTCCTTTAAGATGATGTTGACAGAAAAAATAATATTCCTCCCTCTGCCCTCACAACAATGCAGCCCTTCCCTTTCCTATGCCTTCCTCCACCAGGATGGACACTTAAACAAATTCCATCTGGACTCTTCACTAATTTTTTTGTCTCTCTGCATCCTGAATTATCAGGAGCTGATTTACTACTTATTTACTGCAGTCTGACCAGCAAGTTTTTCTTAAATTCCCTTGGTTCCTCTTCTTCACAGTAGATTTACTGTGACCCTCCCAATTTGTGTGAATTCAAACAGCTAATTGCTTTCTGATGGTAGTGCATAGCCTTGAATTAACTATTGAGGATAATGGTGTGTCCAGTTTCACTGCAACATTTCACATTACATTGTGTCACAATGAAAGAGAGCAAGACAAGTTTGAAATAATTAAACTGGTTTTATTAATTAACTTTAATTAATTAATTTGAAATAATTAACCTGTCATTACCAGTGAAACTACCTGAGAGTTTTAAAGCTTAGGAATGGTTCTCCATACTGACTTCTCTTATTGCATCCATTTGCTTCCCCACCACAGCCACTTTGTCACAAAGAACAGAAAAATTCGGGGACCGGGGGGGGAACTAGAAGTATTGTAAATACAAATTGCCTGGAGGGATATTTCCCACTTCACATCCAAACAATGGTCTGTTAAAAGTGGAAACAGTATCACTCTTTATCAATCCAAATTAAATGTCACTGAAGCTTACTGTAGAAAAACAGTGGCAAGAAAGCAATGCTTGTAACTTGGGAAAGAAACCTAGAACTGTGAATTAACAGCCTCGTCGGTATTCAAAGTAAAATATAAGGATGCAATGAAGATATTTTGTGATTTTTATAAGGCTATAGTTCAAGAAAATTAGGGAAGCAACAGACAAAGCAAGGAATTTGAACAAATTCCTGCAGGCAGGGTTGGCCTCAGCTTGAGAGTTTCTGTCATTGTTTCTTGGTAATGCCTGCAGTTTAGCAATTTGACTAACTCTCAGTGACATTTCAGATGTCCTCCTCCTGAGAAACTCACTTGCATTGCGTTTATGGAGAGGGATATGAATGCAGCTGCAGGAAAATGTACCAGGAGGCTGAATCTTTAGACTTTTAAGTGAATTGATACTGAAAACAAGCAAATCAAAAGCAGTGAGACTGTTCACTGGCTTCTGGCAAGTTGATGTTTCAAGCAAAGTGACAAGTCAGTCAAATATCAACAAAGAAACAGTAAAGTGAACCAGAGAAAGTAAAGGTTCTCCTTAGGCAGATTAATCACTGACAACAGTGAAAAGTAACTGTTTACATTGCTGACCTATTTGGGAGGGGAAGCCAAGGACATTTTACCTCCTAAGTCCCCGGTTCTTACAAAAATGAATAATTCTACAGCATCTAACTGCACACTCTGCAGTCTCACTGACTCCAGTGGGACAAGCATAAAGCTGTGGACACGTGCGAGCCTTTGGATCAAATTTAAATGTATTACAGTCTTGTTTCCAAGCGGTCAGTAATGTCCCAGCGAGCAAACAAACCTGTGCCCTCCTGACAACACACATTTTTTCCATGCTGTTTACATTATCACTCGCTAAATTTATCCCACTGCTTCCCTAACGCTGCATGGCTTTCCTGCCTGGGAATTTCAGATATAACAGAGTGCATACTCCAGCTGGGCACATTTTCAGAGAGCCTACTACCCTCTACAACCACAATTTGCCAGTGAGTGTTCTAGGAGGGAGCTTTTGGGAAAGATTCATCTGCAAATTTGGAGAGTGTGTTTACTCTGCCATAATTGAATGAAGGCACCCACTCAGATTAGATGTAGATGTTGGAGACAGATAGATAGATATAGATATTAGATATAGAATAGACATATTTAGAATAGATAAAGCTATAGATTAATTATAAGAAATAAGTTTTTTACAATGAGGGTGGTGAGGCACTGGCACAGGTTCCCTGGAGAAGCTTTTGATTCCCCAACCCTGGAAACATTCAAGGTCAGGTTGGATGGGGCTTTGAGCAACCCAGTCTCATTAAGATGTCCCTGCTTAATATAGGGGGAGTGGACTAGGAGAACTTTAAAAGTCTCTTCTAACTCAAATTATTCTACAACAAAAATCACATTGCATCCTTCCTGCTGAGCGTTCTGTTGTGTTGCTCAGATCATCGGCATCTCTTTTTACTTGTGCTTCAGATGAGAATGAGGAAGGAAGGAGGATGTTTAACAGGAAAATGACACTTTCAGGGGTAAACAATTCCTTCTTGAGTTGCCATAACCTTTGAAAAAAATAAGGGAAAAACCCTTGGCTACAAATGAAGCCAGGACTACATGTAAAACACATGCATGAGGACAAAATTATTTGAAAGTGAGAGGAAGCCACCTGAGAGCACCTAGGGATTTACAACTTAGCTTAAGCAACACTGTGTCTTTAGGAAGGTATTTGACTTCTACTTCTGTATACAAAAGATCCTCAGAGTTTGATTCAGATGAGATTTGTCCCCTGTGTAGATATTGGTGTACATATCTTGGGCCAATAAGTTTGAGATACAGCAGCTGTTAATTAATATATTAAGTATATTTGGAGGATGGAGGCCAATGTGTGTTTTTTCCAGGGCCTCTTAGTATTTCCATTATTTAATAAGCAAAAAAGGAAACCAATGCAAAGTTAGACTCCAGAATTTAATTAACTTTCAAACTGAAGGCACGAGCTGTACTGCTTTCTATCTGATGTATCTTTCTCTTTCCATCCCCTTCTGTCTCTACCCATTAAAAGAAAATTAAAATGCCACACTTATCAAGACCATATATTTTCAACATAAATCTTTCCATGTGTATGGCTCACAATAGCCTTACAGGGAAAGTGGCTCTTGCTAACCTTTTTCCACATAGCCAGGAAAGGACAAAACGTAATTAAATCTGTTTTTAAATGCTGGGTAACTGAAGATGGGATGTAAGAGAATGACAAGAGAGTTGTTGATAGCCAGAAGAATTGGATCTGTCAAAGAGTTTTCTTGCATGAAAAAATGGTGAACACTTTAGAATCAGCCTTCTAAAGGAGGCAGCAAATTCCCGAGAGAGGGAATAGTTGTAGACTTTCTCAGTAGACATACACTATATATTCCTATATTCCCTAAACATCACCTATAAACTTAGAAGGAAGTGTGCTACATTCTTTTTGTTTACATGAGAAGCCTCAGTTTTATTAAATGTACACTGGCAATTATTTGTGTTAACTTCAGTTATTATGCAGGAGCACTGTACTGTAGTCAGTCTGATGTCATATAAATAATCAGTCTTATGTCATAGAAACATGTTTACCCTCTACCAGAGCTATGTGAAAACAAATAATAGTAAGGACACTCAAGTTTGGGTCAACAGCTGGCAGCCCTGAGACTCATTTTGAGTTGGTAATCTTCAAATAGTGATACTGGAGACCATTTCCCAGCTCATGGGACCTGGTGATATCTCCCAACACACAGAAGTTGGAACTAAATGATCTCTAAGGTTCCTCCCAACCCCAACCATTCTGTGATTCTATGATTCTATGAACTCGATGCTGGGGGAGATCAGAGCATGCGTCATCTTCGTGTAATATCCTGTTTTCTGTAAAGTGGGAAATGCTAATAAGGATGCTGAAAAATAAGCTCTGATGTATTCTGACTAAAGAACACCCTTGCTCTTCACTTTAGATGTGGCTTCAACAACTGCACCAGTACATGTAGAAGGCATATGGGCACTGGGGAAGCTGCTATAAGCCAGTTACAATTATTCTTCTCATTTCACAACAGTAACTCAGCCTACCCAGCCCTCATTTTCATCCTGCTTCCTTCCTTATCACTAAGGATAAAAGCAAGCTCAGAATGGCATTGGCAGCCAGAGATCAGGTGTGACATGGTGAAAGCCTCAGTCATCAGACACGTATGTGCATCAGCCAGACGTGATACGGAGGTAGAGGCTGGGGTGAAGTTATTAAAGCTGTCTCAGCACCTCATGGGCTGTCTGGGAAATGCCACATCAGAAATTATTTTTCATGTCATGACAGTTAAAATTAAGGTGTAAAAAAAAGAAAAAAGTATGCTATATAAAGCACTTCTTATGCTGTCCATGACTGGTAAAGCTCCTCTTGGTGCAAAAAAGTTATGCAGAGAATGAAAGGCAATCTAATCCTTTGAATCCTTAACATTCTCTTTCAGAGGAAAGGAGAATATAACAATGAAAGTTTTAAGTCTTCCCTGCCTGCATCTTTTCTCTCTACTATTTTACAATTAATGTTATTGTCACCCAGTCTAGGGTTTCTTTATGCTCTGTCATCTATACACTGCCAATATCTCTCTCCAGTGCCAGCTACTGTGCAGGATAAGAAAGAAAGGCAAGAAAAATGGTGAATGCATTAATAGATATCTACTATTTATTTACTTCAAGTTTGAGCTATGATTGTTTGAAATGTCAGAAATATATCCACTTGCTCATATATGCAAGACTTTTCTCCAGAATGCAGTTTTGTTGTGGATTTTTTTCCCTGACAAGTTTCACATACACTCATATTTAATCACACAATACAAATCCAAAAATGCAATTACTTCTGCGACTTTTACAGAAGCTCCCTGTATACTGAAAGGGGAGAATAAATAGCAAACCAGCGTGAATTACAGAGAGATAGTTCCATCAAGGTTTTCTGGTGGTGTTCTAAACAAAATGAACCTCAATTCACCAGAAACCTGAGCCATAATTATAGCCCTGTGCTTCAAATAAAATCTTGTGAAAAATTAATGTGCCAATGTAAAATTAATAGCGCTCATTCTGAAAATGACTCAGAGGCACATATCCCTAAAATGTGCCTGCCTGCTTCTCCTTCCTTCAGTGTTCAAGAGGTTTTGTGTCAAAGGAATGTGTCTTGGTTTTCCTCCTGTAAAATAAAGCTGGCTGAATGCTCTCTGATTTGGAGGCACTTCTGTAAATCCTTTGAGCAGTTTCAAATTTGGTCGAGTGGCTGACCCTCTAATCCATGCTCTCCACATTATTTTAGGCCAGTCTGAGTTCAAGACTATAATCATGGGGCACCAACTGTTCTTGTGGGTGTAACACAAGTGGAAAAAGGAGATTGCACATACCCATCTAATGATATTTAGGAAAATGTGTCCATTAAAACCCCAGGGACAGAAGAGATTTTCAGATCTTTTCAGCTTTCCTTGGAAAGCGTCAAGCAAAGAGGTAAGAGACAGGAACAAGTGTGGAAGGTAGAATGGCACTGAGAGAGGTGGCTGGGGATGTGCCAAGGTTTCCACCAAGGAATTTCTGTGCAGCCTGACCTTGCCTAAGCCTGCTGCCTCAGCCACAGAAGCCAGCAAAGTTGAGCAGTGTCCCTGAGAGGCCACATTATGGTTGACTCATGTGATTTCTCCTTTGACTGCTCACTCATGCAACAGCCACATGCAAAATGTTTGGTTGTCCTCAGGTAGCCTCCAAGCTTTAAAATTTAATCCAGTCCAAACTGTTGAATGGGGCTAGGCTGCTACCTCCGCAGGATAAAAACCAGTGGGGAAAGAAAGAAACAATTTGCCACTTTGAAGCCTGAAAAAAAATAATCCTTTCATCCTTTAGTGTGATGTATCGTAAGTGACATCCATTCCTTACATTAGCATCTGCAGACTATAATTATCCATGAAATATAACAGCTGGGGGAGTGTTACTGTGATGCTTTGGGTTTTAGGATGCTTTGGAAGGTTAAACAGAGCTTACTAATAATAGGACCTTTAAGATGCTATATGGGCCCTGTAAAATGGACCCTTTTCTCTTCTGCCCCAAAAGGATCGTGGGGCACCAAGAAGTCAGTGTTCTGCCCCTGTCCTACCCTCTGCTCTCTGCAGCTCCAGTGCCTGGAAATCCTGTCGTCCCACAGTAAATCAAACCACTGTTTTTTATTGTCTCAGAGGGGCTTTTTCCTGCTCACACTGGGAAGGAAAGCCTGCTTTGTCCTTGAGTCATTTCCAGTCCTTGACCCAGGATCTGCAGAGGGGACCAGGCTGCAGGGAGGGGGGAAGGAAGGAAAGCTGTGCCTCCAAGCTGCAGAGGGAAAAGAAGAGAGCTAACAGAATGGCAGCTACAAAAGAGAAATTCTGAGGTCCACAGAGTTATTATCCCCTAAATCATCTTCCTTGCTGTATGTTTACAAACAACCCATGCTGCCACTAACACAAGTATCACACTGAATTCAAGGCTTTGCTCTCTGCATGAAATATGAGAAAGGGAGAAATTTAGAAGCCCCTGCTGTCCCCTGAGTGCTTGCCATACTGAGCAGCTATTCATCACCTCCACATTCGAAGGGCTTAACCTTTGTAAAACCTCAGCGGCACAAACTTGCCAGGATTAAACTATTTAAAGCCGAGCTTGCTGGAGCATCTGCAATTTGCACCTCTTGTCACGTCCATGGGCTGCATGACAGGTTGGAGAAGGTGTAAGGAGAAGTGGCAGTGACATGGCCAGAATGGGAATAAGAAGATTAATCACGAGTGTCAGAAATACCTGTCACCAACAGGGCCAGTGGAGGAACACCCTGCACGTCTGGCCACAAACTCAGAGCACAGGCGTTTCCATTTCATTGAGATTTACCCCTCACCTCCCTTTTCCCAGGAATACCCCTTACAGAAGGACTGACTGATGTAGTAGTGAGAACAAGGAGGAAATTTGTGATTCATCCCTTCACAACAAACACCAGACCCATCTGGTTGTTCTGAAGAAGGTATCTGATATCTGTCAAATGTGACTGATGTCCTCTGGATCAGATTAGCAGTGGTGGAAAGCTCTGTCTGATGGCACAGAGTCATGTAAGGAGTGTGATGAAGGGAGGACATCTCTGCCCTGACTGATCTGTTAAGGACTCTGCTTCCATGTCTTCCTACACATTAGTTATGGCATATCAATTCCACTTGAGTAATCTCAGTCTCAAAATCAAGTCCAATGTCTGGTTTTGGTGGCATGGAAAATTCCTCAGCCCCCTCAGCTTTCTCTGATACTGAACAGCAGCAGTGACATCCACTTATTGTGTCTGCTGTTGAGTCACAAATGTCCTTTGTATAAAAGCAAGCAGTACATGAGGATAGCTATTCAAGCACAGTTTTCCCTCCTCAGAACATCCACAGGGTGCCTGTACTATTCTGGGACAACAGTCACTTTGTGTCCTCAACTCTGCATGCTATGGCCAAGGCAGAGAAGGAGATTTGTCTCTCAGAGAGCTGAGGAGCAAGTCAAGGACAGACCCTGGGAGTAATGCATCCCAGTTTCCTTACATAGTGTCCTTGAGAATTTGGAAGTCAGGGTTGCAACATGAAACCCTGGGAAAATTAATAAGCAATTTCTGTAATGGTCATTTTTTCCAGTACTGGAATTGCAAGCTGAGACCTCAGAAGACAAGGGGATTCCAACTGCGCAGGATATCAGTTAAATTAACTTCTCCCCTCAGCCCTGCACTTGCCAATTTCCAAGATATTTTACCAAGAAAACAAGAGTCGAAACACACAAGTGTTTTCACTCTAGATTTTGTCTAAGCTAAAGACACTAAGCAAACCTTTAGGGAAAATTTAGAGAAAAGGAAAATTGGCTCACCCTTCCCTCTTATTGCTTTAATAGAAGGGTTTGTGAGGAAATGAAACTTCAGGATACAGCATTTATTCCCCAAACCCACAGCAAGCTGTCATTCTCTGTTTTCCCGTGGAATTGAGTAAACAGAATACTACTTGGCCTTGAATAAATGAGAAAACAAGCTCACAAAGGAGCACTTGATCAGAAGTGACAAGGGCAAGAGTAGAACAATCCAGAGGAATAAATGAAACCGTGAAAATTACTAATAATATTCCTAAAGATATTGTAAATTCTGTCCTGACTATTGCAGAGGTCCCCTGAATACATTGTTCCAACACTTTAACTTCCTTCCATAGAAATTCCCACTTCTCCTACTGTTTCAACTTGCTCAGGATGAGGAAACCATCCTGAAATACACCTGGAAGTCACTTTAAGTATCTGTTCTCTCACATTTTCTTTCAAAGTGAGTACAAATCTGTGTTTTGGGAAGTTTAATTGCAGTTAACCACCTATGGAGAAATGATGGGCTTGCTTCTCTGGGCTCTCCCTGGGGGGATGCCTTCCCCAGCTGAATTAAGTTGCCACTGTGTTTCACTAATGTGTATCTGATGCTTAATGAATTGGGGTGTTATTCCCATTGGGCAGAGGTGGATTAAAATCGAGTCCAAAGCCTTTTCATTCATTTTGCTAATTATTCTCTGCATTCATTGCACGCAGATGAAATGATGAAAGGCTCCCTGTTGTGAGGCATTTGGATGTTTCACACTTGGAACATAAATTGAACTGATTATCCTTACAGCATTATTGTCACATTTGTGAGTTTGGGAGCCAGGAAGCAATAGGCTGTGCTGTGCCACATTCCCAGTCTTTCAGCCCTTTGGAATGTGAGGGAAAACCCTTTCTTTGTATGCCCTTCTTCAGTTTCATATCTAGATCATTTTGGTGCACAAGAACTAAAGTAGAGATAGACCTCCTTCCTGTAATGTTTCTAAAAGTATCTTCCATTTCCATATTCCCATACTCACAGGTTTCAAACAGAAGGCAAGATGCTGAAATGCTGTGTCTTCTTTTGGCAGTATCTGCTGGGGAACCAGATGCAGAAATTCTCTCGAGATAGAGCATTTCTCATACAAATTACAGGCTGTTAAGTGACTTCCAGAGATCCCAGTTCATGGTTGATTTGCATCCAGGGAGAAAGTCTTGAGTGTTTTGGATTTCCTGTCCTTTAAGCTAACTGGTTTTGGTCTCAGTGTAGAGAAATTTATTACTGTTGGGGCGCTGGTTTCCTGGGAACAGAAGGAAGGCTGTAAGGACAGATTCAGCCCTGAGTTTCTGGTCCAGTTATACTGCAAGTGCATTGCCTCAACGAAGTCCCCTCTCCATAAAGACAGGACCTCAGGAAAATCCAACACTGCTCCAAATACCGCATCAGAACATAACAGTCACTTCTTTAGCCTGTATTTTTCCAACTTTTTTTCTGTGTCTGTGTGTATACAAACAGGCTGAAGATTTATAATCTATGCATGAACTTCCATCTAACAGGTAAGACAGGTAAGCTGCTGAGGGACATTGAATTCTGGCATTTCAAGAGAACAAATCAAAATTAAATCCATGGCTGTCATAAGGCGTAAGATTTTTGTGTGAAATACTTCTATTTTTGAGAAAACTTTTGGTTTATTCAGAACAAAAGTTATGTTGTCAAAAATCTCCCAGCTATAACAAAAGGGAAACTAATGAGGGAAGTAAGTCTGGCATAAAATCAAACAAACTGGAGGCGTCTCATACATAAACTTGGAATCTGATTTTATGCGTCTCTCATGGATGTGTGAAACACACTGACAGTTTGCTTAGTCAAGTGTCCTGTCTGGCTGATGGTTGCAGCAACAGCACATGAAAGAGACTATGTAAAATAGGGGACTAAAATTATTCTTCAGCTGTGCTCCAGTAACGAAGAAAATGTTGCAAGCAACAACATCTGCGCTATGTGGAAGAGACGGGGTAAAAAAATTATAGTTAACTTTAAACGCTGTGAAAAACTGGGATGTGTTAAACAATTGCATTCCCACTTTGTGACAGTGTGGCTCTGACTACGTTCTTGACAGAAGTAAGGTATAATTCCAGAAAATGGAAAGAAGAAGCAGAAATAAGCCAAATTCCATAGCCTCCCGGAATCTCATAACCGTTACCAGTATTGCACAACACATTTTGGCTTCAGGGCAATTGCTCCTGGAAAAATTTGGGATCTCCCAAGCAAAAAAATAAATACAAATGATTTTAAAATAGCATCTTCTAATCATGGAGTTGAGGGGCTTCCTTGAGTATTTACTCTTCAACATATGAGGACTGAGTCTTAGGGATAAGTCTAATGTTATTTTGTCCAACTGTCAGAACTGCAGCCCAAATTTTCCCTCATACTTTGCCTTTTAAAAAAGGTAAAGCCACTTTGTCCCACAAGCAGGTTTTAAACAATTTTGGGAGGCAATTGGGGGCAGAAAACTAAATGGGATCCACATATCCTTATCACAGGCAGAAGCACATTCCTACCAGAACATGACTGGCCCTTTTCAGCCACAGGCCTGCCCCAGATGTGTTAGTCCTGCTTTTGGAGTGAAGTGGCACCATCAGTAGTGAAATGGCAGGTTGGCCACAGGAATATGGAAGTTTTTTTCTTTTTTCTGTGAAGGCAATGAGATTTTGTAGCCTGGCTGAGTGTAAACATGCTGACATCAGACAGAAATGTTCAAATTGCTGTATTAACCATAACATCTGACTGGAGTGGCTGGAGTTGGAGTCGTGGACAAAAGCCGCAGTGTCCCCTTTATTTTCCTGTTAAGAACATCTTATGGGCATTCTTGATCTGTTGATGGTTGTGAATATGTCGCTGCTTTGAACAGAGAAGGCAGCCATAGGCACCCTTCGTTAGAGAGGGGTGACACACAGTATGCAGATGTTGCTCATGACATGGCTTGACCAGGGAAAGGTTCAGTGCCTCTGGAATGAGGCCCCACATACAGGATACCACAGCTGTCCCAGCGCTCCAGTGAGGAATCCCGACTTCAGTGAATGTTTGCTGTCTCATTCACCCTCAATTAGTCTGTATCCACTGAAGCCATAATACTGTAACTCATTGACCCAACATGAAAGGCAACAAATTGGTTGATTGAGAGAGCAATGCAAGGCCTGTTCTCTCTGCAGGAGCTGGGGCTACTGCTTCCCTCAGCAGAATCGCACCCAGAAGGGCTGCTGGGTTAGCATCCAGCTGCACCCTCTGGCAACAAGGGCAGCAAGTAGCCTATTGTGAAGGAAAGACCCACTACCCCCCTCCTTTAATGTGTCCCCATCCTTTCATGTGATCCTGTGCCCTCCCTCACCCACCCCGGGCACACTCCGATTTCCACAACCTGCATGTGTGGAAGACCTTGGGCCTTCTTGTGCCCTCGCTAATGCCCTTCCTTCCCCATGACCCCCTTTGGCTCCCTGTTCTTCACCCCCTCTCCATCATACCTAGGATTTGGAAAGTGGAAAGAGTGCTGAGGAAAGGGATTGCTTTGCAGCTTGCACGGGACTGGAGCAGCTGCCCTTTTATCTCCCAGGCTTGAAGAATTCCTCCGGATATCCTGCTTACAGCTGCTGAGCTGTCAGTTCTGCTCAACTCGGCTCTTGCTGCTGCCTACTGTGAATTTCAGTGGAAAAAGCTCTCTCCTCTACTCACTTTTCCTAACTACACACACAACTCTCAGTTCAGGAGGGTCTGAGGAGATTTCTTGTCTCCCCTTTTTGATGACTCCATACAGCCAAAAGATAGATTGGTTTAAAAGCTCCTTCTTAAAGTTGACAAATGTTGAAAACATATATTCAAAAAAAAAAAAAAAAGAAAGAAATACCTAATAAAATAAAAAGTTTTAAAAAAATTTGAAAAACCTTTCTTGCACTCAGTCTTTTCAGTGGTAAGAACATTATTAGTTTTGTTCTATTTCATATCACAGTTCTAAGGATTAGAATACCTGTAGCGAACTCCAGATTGTCTTTGACTCAAAAATTATTGGAATAGCAGCAAAGACACTCAGCTGGAAATTCAGTTACTCAGAAAATAACACCACCAAACTTCAGCCAAGTCTGCCCTATAGCTCCTCTCTAACAAAGTGGAACTGAAGCTATTTGAAGAACAGAACAATCCCATGACATTTCTCTTCAACTTTGCTGCTGGAAATATCAGTTGCCTTTCAAATATCTTCAAGCATTCCTGAGAACCCTGTGATGCTGAAACGCCTTGGGATTTTCCAAGCCAAGCCAGCAAAGCCTTTGGAATTAGAAACTAAGGTTTGATTTACATTTCTGCCCACCTCAAAGACCCTTCACCTTTTAATAAAGAAGCATGTCTCCTTGGCCTGTTAAAGTGTTCAAATTATGAGATGATACCTCGATTTCATTTTGATTGATATCATATCTCATATCAAATATTATANTGCCTACTGTGAATTTCAGTGGAAAAAGCTCTCTCCTCTACTCACTTTTCCTAACTACACACACAACTCTCAGTTCAGGAGGGTCTGAGGAGATTTCTTGTCTCCCCTTTTTGATGACTCCATGGACAGCCAAGATAGATTGGTTTAAAAGCTCCTTCTTAAAGTTGACAAATGTTGAAAACATATATTCAAAAAAAAAAAAAAAAAGAAAGAAATACCTAATAAAATAAAAAGTTTTAAAAAAATTTGAAAAACCTTTCTTGCACTCAGTCTTTTCAGTGGTAAGAACATTATTAGTTTTGTTCTATTTCATATCACAGTTCTAAGGATTAGAATACCTGTAGCGAACTCCAGATTGTCTTTGACTCAAAAATTATTGGAATAGCAGCAAAGACACTCAGCTGGAAATTCAGTTACTCAGAAAATAACACCACCAAACTTCAGCCAAGTCTGCCCTATAGCTCCTCTCTAACAAAGTGGAACTGAAGCTATTTGAAGAACAGAACAATCCCATGACATTTCTCTTCAACTTTGCTGCTGGAAATATCAGTTACCTTTCAAATATCTTCAAACATTCCTGAGAGCCCTGTGATGCTGAAATGCCTTGGGATTTTCCAAGCCAAACCAGCAGTCTTTGGAATTCGAGGCTAAGATTTCATTTACATTTCTGCCCACCTCAAAGCCCCTTCACCTTTTAATAAGGAAGCATGTCACCTTGGCCTGTTAAAGTGTTCAAATTATGAGATGATACCTCGATTTCATTTTGATTGATATCATATCTCATATCAAATATCATATCATATTCTTACCTTGGCAGGGGGATTAGACTAGATAATCTCCAGGGGTCCCTTCCAATCCTAACAATTCTGATGTACATTTCTTCAAGTTGAGCACTGTAGAGAGTGAAAGACACATTTTTTTCCCATAAGATAGACAAGGCTTGAAGATTCCTTCCTAGTAGAATGCCTCTGCCCAAAAGGATATTAAATCATTTGAAAATTGAATGAAATCTTCTCAGCTGTAGGAAAAGAAGAAGAGACCTGGAGGAGGTTTACTCGAAAGAAAAGTGTGGCTCTAAAGCCACAACATATAATCATAGAATCATATCCTAGGATCACAGAACAGTTTGGAAGGGACCTTAAAGACCATCTTGCTCCAATCCCCTGTCATGGGCAGGGACATCTTCTACTGGACCAGGTTGCTCACATTCCCATCCAACCTGGCCTTGAACACTTCCATGGATGCAGCAGCTACAGCTTCTCGTGCCAGAGCCTCACATCCCTCACAGCAAAAAATTTCTTGTTTCTACTCTAAATCTCTCCTCTTTTAGTTTAATGTCGGAGTGAAGGTTTGGGGAGTCCTTTTCATTAAATAGATACTTGATTACTTGTTTTGCTGTGGTATTTTTTTTCCCCATTCCCTCATTCTGATGCCTAAATACACAAGCTTCTTTATCCACATGCTGTTACCTCACTTGGAAGATAAATCAACCTGTGCATTCTTCCCAGCTTACAACAGTACATACCAATACCTGTCATTAATGTCCTAAACACCAAACAGTGGTGCATATCTTCATAACTTTTTGCAGATCATCACAGATGCTGATAAAAACCAGTGAGTAGGGCAGTGTGCTGGTCTGAGAATAGGCAGCACTTCAGATGGCCACTCTCACGCATGTACAAATTCAGAGCGCAGCTGGAAAAAGGTTAAGTGGCATAATTCTGCTTTTGTGCATGCAAAGTGTATTTTAACAGCCTTTGTGTTAGTTACCACATATGTCTGGCAGCTGGAGCTGAGAGAGTGGGAAATGGAGACAGCACAGGAAAGCCATGAGGGAGTACTCAATGAGTATTCTCTAAGTGAACAGCACAAATAAAATTACAGGAAGAAACCACAGTTACTCTAACACAAATCCCCATCTCACCACCACACAGAGTCCCCATTAGCCACCCTCCATACTTGCCTTTTCTCTCACCCCTGATTTTTAATAACTATAAGAGATGAGATGATGCACGTTGATCCATCTCGCTGTGATTGTAATATAAACTAGATTCCAAAGGGACCTCATAAAAGCACATTATATTAAAATATTCTACCCAGTACAGTTTTGTTTGGTTTGTTTCTTTTCCTGGAAATGAACCTTATGTAAAAATGATATCTATCTGTTTTCATCTTGTTCCCAGACCCTGTTAGATTATGCACCCATTGGCAAATATGGTCTAAAGCTGTCAGAGGTATGGCTACAAAGACAGATAATGCTCTTATATGTTTTGTGAAAGAAAGAGATAACAAAAAGAGAAGTCTACTTTGCTGTAGCTTCAGGTGTTAGACTACATGGAATTCACAATCCCAGTTGCATTTTCTTTGACCTCAAGGTCACTCCACCACAAGATTCAAATCTGTAGGACAAATGCTCATGTTAATTCCATCAAACGCATGGACAGGCAAATTCAGAGAAACATGAAGCTGGAATGTATTACAGAAATCTTTCCTAAAAACTAAGCTATGCTTATCTGACTCTTTGGTTCATATGGTGAAAGATATATGCATGCAATATATGTTAGCAGTAAACCCCAAAAATTCTATTGCCATTTCATTCCTGGTGGAGTAGTAGAATGAGGTAGTAAAAAGGCTGAAGTTCTTTTCAATCTTCGTTGTACACCATGAGCAGAACTGTTTATTAAGATGGTGGGACTGTCAGAGAACAAGCCTCATGCACGACAGAATATAAGCTGTAATCATGTAGGTGATACATACTCATACATGATTATTTAGCCTGGAAAGGGATTTGAATGAGTTCAGGGAAAAACAACTGAGTTGTCAACAATGTAACTAACTTTACATCAAGTCATGATGTGTTGTTCAGTCTAAATTAAATTGAATTAAATTATAACACGTTTGGGAGTTTAGATAGAAAGAAAGGACATGGGTCAGTGCAGGACACCTGGACAGGAAAACTCAATTTAATTATATCAATACTTAGAAAATTACCAGGACACTTTGGGGGGAAAAAAAACAAAAAAGCACAAAACAAAGGAGGATTTCAAGATAAATCACCTGTGTAAAGAAAACAGAAAGATATAAAACATTGTAAAAATATAAACTCTAGAATACCCGTTACATTCAATTTCTGTTTATATTTAATATTGATTTATATTTAACTAAATAAAAAGTTCAAACACAACAGCAGTAAGAGTCAGTAATTAGTCTGTATGAGAATGGTTTGAGATTGGCTAACTCGGATTTCAGAAACTCAGCAGTTTAGTGACCGACTAAACTTTTCCTATGTGTTCATGTGTATTAATTGACTTGCTGGACGATCATAAGCACCCAGCACGATGTTGACACAAGAAAAGGACATTTGAGTGTTTGTGACACATGTAGAATAACCTGTAGGAAGGCTTGAGTAAAGTAAAAATAGCAGTAAAAGCAGTAGCAGTAAATTTGGGAGAAAGACCTTCCATCTAAAGTTGCAGTGAATGTGATTAGTGTTCAGGCTTTGCTCTGCCAGCTTGGATTTATGTTTGCTTGATAAATATAGTCCTCCTTCTGGAGCATTTGGTAAATGTTTGTTTCCTTAAAGTTTTTTTTATCTAAGAATTGTAGTGGTTTGAAAAATGCTGACATGAATTGAACTGTGTAAAGGGACTTATGGGTGATATTTGAGGTCTCCTTTAGACAGCTGAAAATAATTTCTGAAATTGTAAAATTAAAAAAAAATTAGAAAAGTTGATGCTCTTCAGGGTATTTCTAAAGCACTTTGAAAATAACTCAATACTTCTCTGTGTAAATCTAGATTATTTATATAGCTGGTGAAAAACAATCTAAGGGTTGTTTGTTCTGTAGTTGTTCCACAGTTAAAACTGTGGCTTTGTTCAAAGCCTAATTCCAGCTGCTCTTGGTACACATATCTCAGTTCAAGCAGCATCCTAACTGATGTGCCTGGGTGGAATGGGTGTGATAAGTAAGATGGATAGATACAGAATTCCTGAACTGCAGTCGTGGAAAGGAATTTTATCAGTCTGCTCTGAAGCATGTCACTTGTAGAACTATGTATACAAGGTTATCTGGTGGAAACCCTGATACCTCCATAAAGTGCATTGCTCTGTGGTGGTGATGGGGAGGGGGATGGATTTTATTTGTGCTGGTTGCTGCAGCACTCCCCGTGACCAGCTTGGGGTGTGTTGCACCTGACCACTGGTGACCTGTGCCCACGCTTTCTTGGGGACAGCTGGAATTTTGGGGCAGAGGAAGGGAAAGCCTTCATGCCCAGACAGAAGGGTAACTTCTAGGCATTTTATCCCCATAAACACTGTAAAGAAGCCTATAAACCACACTGTTTCAATGAGGGCTGAAGCCTTGGGAGGGAGGGTAAAAACCAAGCTGTTTTTATAGTGTCTCATGTCTCTTTGCATTTTACACTGCACAGGTGACACCTTGACTTCAAATTTCAAAATAAATAGCTCTGTTGAGGAGACTAACCTCCAAATGCAATCAACCATAATGCAAGTTTCCTTTCCAGCTTTCTCTTAGCAGGGTAAATGCTAAACCCAGGGTTGCTCCAAGTTGTATTTCACCCTTAAAAGTAGTACATCTGGGTGTTATCTTAGAATTGACAGGTTTCTGGTGAGCATTTGAATCGAGGAACAACTTATGGCTTTCCTGCCAGTAAATTTCCTTTAGGAAGCTGCAATTGTTTCCTCAGGAAGTGCTGCTGTGAGTAGGAAACCTGAACATCCACAGTGGTGCAGAGTCAAGAGCAAAGCTGACTGATATCCTGTGTCTTGTGTGCTGCAGTGTATGCACTTCTCAAGGGAAAGCCACAGTTCAGTGAAATGCTTTGGCTCTGCAATTAAATCCCCAAAAAAGGGAGGGGAGAGGGGGACAGGGGGATGCTGAAAATGCAGAATGTTTCTTACCGTCTGTAAATCATAAAAAAGCAAAATGACAAAAGCATAATGAGGCTCCAAAGACACAAAACTATGACTTCAACTAAAAAAAAATTATCTGAGAATAGGGAGAGATTGATGGTAGTGATAACTTGATGTTATGAGGATGCTCATAACTGTAAGAGGTATATTTCAAAAGGGCAAAGGGAAGGTACCACCCCATAGTGTCCAGTTTATGGGTTGCAAATATAAGAAGCCACGGAGACAAACAGTTTAGTGAGAATCAAAGAGCACCTGCTAAGCTGCAGGTACCTGTACATCATACAGACCTTTCTGCAAGACAGGTGGAAAGAAAAGCTTGATAGTAAAGGGAAATTTGTTTCATATGCTTCCCCATGAGGATCAAGAAGAAATCCACCTCCTCTATTTAGAGCCTTTTGCAGCCATTCGTACTCTATGTAGAAATGTGCTGACAGATGGATCAAGAGAAATAGAATATATTATAGCACAGAATAAGCTTAGAGGCTGAGCATTGAGTTTGATCTGATGAATGCAAGATCAGCTTTTAATGCAGATGAGAATTCTGATTATACTGTGATTATCATGTTTCAGTGTTTCGGAGCACATACATATCTGCATCCAGCCGAAGTCTGAAATAAATAATGAAACTCAAAAGCCTTTTTGGTCTTCAGTAAGGGATGTCCGTGTTTTATTTTTCAGGGTTAGAATCCTGATATAAAAGGAGGCAAAAATCAAAAATCAAAAATCAAGGCAAAATGCCTTGATTCATGCCTTGATTCAGTTAAAAACCATTCAGTTTCTTCCATTCTGGTTACGTCTTTCTGGAACTAATGTTTTCTTCCCTCCAGCAGGGAAGCTCTCCAAATGTGTTCTGCTTTTTGTATGTTAATGGCTGGAGTTTAAGTAGGAAATTGCTCCACTATCAATTATGTGAGTTGACTCGAGCAAGGAGACAAAGGGACTGAATACCAAATATACTTATTCTGGGAAGAGGGGGAAGGGGTGGGTGCAGCCTGTGAAAGGCAGCGAGTATTTACCTAAGTACACCATAAGTTTTGTTTTTACATTATTGAGTGAGTCAGATGATTGTTTTTGGAGAACAAGAGTGGTCCTGAGCCATCCTGGGTGCACATTGCTTGTCAGGAGGAAGATGTATAACTCAAATATGGAAGCTGCTGATCCAGGTACCTCGTCCCTGCTGTGTGTGCTGCCTCCCCTTTCTTGCTTTCAGAGGGGCAAGATGAGAGAAGCTCTTGCTCCCTTTACCACCCTTGACGAAATTGAAGTGGATTTATTTGTACTTTGTGAAGAGATGGCTTTGCTCTGAGATGCTCTTGGGCACAGGGATCAGGAGGCCTGGTGCAAATTGTCTTGACCTTGTGCAAAAAGCTGAGTGCATGGGTGCTGTAATTTAAATCCCCTGCATCACCACGGTGACAGAAGTATATGCTGATGTGTGTCTTTAAGTTGCTATGGTACCTGAAAGCCACAGACCATTAGCCAGGTGACAGTTTGTGCCTAGATACTGCTGTGATTGATGCTCTAATAAATGCCTGAGAGGGAAGGGTAGGAGAGACAGAGGGGATGGACTGATGGAAATGACCTTATCCCAGGAGTTACCAAATACCCATGGTGGCCATAAAAACTAAGGGCACTAAAATTTAATTTGCATTCAGCTGAGGGTTCAGCACTGTCAGAAGAGAAACTAATAAAGTCAAAGCTCCCAATTCTCCGTTTTAGCATTTTAACATAAGCAGCTGATAAAATCCTTCTGCATATGGAGCACCTTCAATACACAAAAAGGAAAGCCTGTTTGAGGCTTAAGGTGTTAACATGGGACTCTGGACTCAACTTCTCCCTGTAGACTTCTTGTGTTGCTCTGGTAGAGTCATACATCCTCTCTGCCCCCCTTTCTAGAGGTAATTTGACCATTATAGAAGTACTGAGAGTAGAAATGTCACCATTAATACTCTAAATGCATTGGCTGCCATCATGAATTCAAGTACTGTATTGATAGAAGACACTTAAGTTACTGAGATAGGAGGACAAAACAGTGTTTGTCTCTGTCGTGGTGGTTCTGTGTGAGGAATTTGATACCAGTTGTCACCAGAGAATCAAAAAAAAATGTCATTTGGTACCAGGAATGCAAGGACAAGGTTTCTGCTGACTTCCTCTACACTGGCATGTCCTCGTTGTAAGGAAGCTGCCTGGGACCGAGGGGATTTCAACAGCTTCTCCTTAAAAAATTGTAACAGCTTGACTCCTCTTTTCTCTCTTAGCCTGGGATAGGAAACTTTGGAAATGGTTTACAAGGAAACAGCACAGTATTGCTCAGCACATATGGTTAGCCTCAGGGTGAGAATGGAGGCTTTGGCCTGTCTTTAACTCATATAATGAAATGGAATTGAGAGGCACACTGAGAGTGTTCTACAAGCACCTAAATTGAATATCATGAGTTCTCTGCTGCCAAACTCCAGAGAAATTAATTACTGAGGCCAGGGTTAGCAGGCCAGGTTGTCTTTGGTGATAAGTGGTCATGAATCCAGTGTTTATTCTTCACCCTGCCCTTCCCAGACCACCTCTCCAATGGGGCAAAGAAGAGCTTTCTTTAATAAAAAGTTCTGCAAAACTTAGTGATTGATAGAAGGCAAGTATCACTAACATGTCACATTAGAGGAACTTAATGTGTATCCAAGGAGAATGTGAATGCTGTTTACCAAGCAAAAAAACATTCACTGTTTTGGTATCCTTGCCAAAATATGCCATTTTAGGAATGGCTTGCTGCCACTGAGCAGCTGGGAACACTGGGAAGCCAAATCACCTGTTCCACTCCTGGCTGCTTTGTTGCATGTTGTTACTAGATGTGTGTGTTCAGAAATTACTTGATTTGTTTCAGGTGTCATACGTGGAACAGGAATGTGGAAGGGCTCATGTTTCCAAAACTGTTATTTGATAATAGATAAAATAGAGTAATACATAATTCATAACATTGCTTTGGGACCTGTCTTTCAGGCATATATGTATATCCTGGCTGTCTGGTTTTTAAATTGCTGCATATTTCTGTGAAAGTCATTCATATACTGAGTTTTTGACAAGTACCTTTCACCAAACTTTGTTTATATCTAATTAATTCCACCCTAAAATGAACAAGTGGTTTTCCTAACCATGCCCACACTACAGGCTCAATCTCTAAAAGAGATTTTTTTTTCTTCTTTCTTTTTCCCATCCAGATGAGGTAAAGAAACCACAAGGAAGGAATCCCTTAAATTCACTATAGATTTTTCTTTTTCCCCTGGGCAGATGTATCCTTTTTTTATTTTATGACTTAGTGAGAGATACTAGTTTTCATGCGGACTGCAGTCTAGATGTTTTTGTCTTTGAGACATCTGTTTGAGTTTGTCAGCTGTATGTCACAATTGCTTTCAGATTTATCTCAGTCAGCTGTTTTAAGATACAGATATTGCTCAGATGTTGTCTCTGACTGAACTTTGGACTTGTGCTTTTGCTTTTTCTGCTTTAATTATTTCCTCTTTCATTGCCAAATTGTCTTAATTTAGGTAAGTTATTGTCAGCAAAAAGCTCCTTTCACTTTCTTAACAGCACTTATCCAGGTAACCGGTTTTTCACATTAGAAGTTAGAGAAGTTGTATCTTACCATGTCCAAGTAGCTTCTGCCAATTTTTAAAATGGAATATTTCTATCTCCTCTTTGGCCAAGGTCAGTATTTCATGTGATATGAGTCATTTAGATACTACCGTAGGTCACCTAGAATTTACTAGTCTGAAATAAACAGCATCCTAAAGGGTTTTTGAGAGGAGCTTTGAGCACTGGATTATTGCCTAAGGGGATAGAGTGCTAATCCTGCCATAAACAAGAAGACAATCTGTGTATAATGTTCTGCAATTAGTTGGCATGATTAGTCATAAAAGCAGTTGATAGAGGGCTCACATGACTTTTGTGACATACAATTGGATAGGAGACCTGTGAAAGTCCTGAAGACTGATTTCTGGCCCAGGATCTATTATTATTATTACTATTATATCACCAAAGGCAATTTGTGGATAAATGGGCAGATCATGCATTGTTCTTCACAGAAAGCCACATGGTTTTGCATGTTACACATGCACCAAAGCAGACACAAATGCTGTCAAGAGGCACCTGGAGTGTCAGAAGGTTTGAGGAATGAGTGGAACATTTGGCTTTGTCCCACTGTAGCTGCACCTAAGCCAGGTAAGAGATATCCAAGGAGCCTATGCTGTGGATGTTGAACAGATGGGATACCCACACTGGGCAAGTCCTCAAGCTTACATCAGCACAGTTGCAGCCAAAGTCATCTATTTTTAAGGATGAGATTCCTGAAAACACAGGAGAGTCTCGTGAGTGGTCAGACTGGGAAGTTTCCTTAACATGTGAAATATGAGATTTGGAAACCCCAGTTCTACAGCTTAAAATCCAGAAGAGGCTAAATGGTGATGCAACCAGATCTTAATTTTAAATTTAATTTTAGCTGAGTATTGGCTTGTTTCCTCGCCAACTTGCCAGAAAAACTGCAGGGTAATTTTCTGTTTATCTCAAAAGCACCAGCCAAACCCAGATTGAACTTTCCTCATGTAGAGGAGAAACGCTGCTGATCAAAGGCCAAATTTGAATATGATTATTTTCTTCTTATGGTTAAGTGGTACTAATCATGTGGACTGTAGTTATGGGGAGAAAAAAAACAAAAAACGTAGAGACCTAAATTTGTTCTTAGTAGATAACTTGCATTGGATTGTAAAATTATCATATGGGTTTCTATTTGCTTTCTGGTGACAGTATGAAATAGCAGAGTGGAAGAGGGAGTTGGCCACAAAGGGACTACTACTGTGTTTAGTTTCCCAACTCAGTTTTCCTGTACTCCCTTCTTAGCCAGCAAAACTTAGGCTCTTACATGGGCAGGGGGAGCTGGTGAATTAGAGAACCCAAACACAAAATGAGATGTCAAACTTAGTACCCTGGCTAAGACTCTGTGTTTAGGCAGAGCTGTGCACCTCCCTGCCAGGGCACCACTATTCCTCACTCCTTGCATTTCTACCCCTTTCCCTTTCTTTCCTACGTGTGTTAAATCTGGTTTGACGACTGTAACCATGTGTAGCTGTGGTGAATGAACAGGGATGATTCAAAGGGCACTTACTTTTGCCAGGCAACATCCTGTTGTGCCTGGAAGTCAGCAGCAATCAGTGGGGTTTTCACACCATGAACATGAAAACAGCTATGAAAATATCCATATGTGGCATGGGCAGAAAAGATGATACATTAAATAAGATTTTTGCTGTGACAGACAGTGAGATAGTTTGCATTTTTGTCAGTCTTGCAGCAGTCTGAGATGTTCCACATGTATAATACATCATCAAGGCTATGGATGCAATCAGCTTCATCAGATGCACATAAGTGTTGTAGAATAACTTCACATGTCATGAACTACTCTAATTTTAATTAACCTATTGCTTAATTTATATGTATATTGACTTCCAAGAAAATGTCAGTTTTTAAAGGTTATAAGGAGGCATTACTTCTGCTGTAAAAATGTGTTGCCTAACCCAATTTCATGACTAGGAACTAAAGCAGTAGGTATGTGATTGGGGATTTTTTTTATATTTGCCAATTGCTTAGTATCCTGTTGCTATTGTGCTCTATTTAGGGTAGTGCAGACTATGATTAAAGGACTTTAGCTCCAAATTTAAGTTCTTCTAAAGGCACAAGGCTCAAGTTGTCTTTGCCAACTGGTTTAGAAAACACCAGTATCTGGTACCAGGCTAAGGTAGTCCTAAAAAAAGATTTAATGCATGTTTGTTCTTCCTCTTGTGTTGTAAATTGAGTAAAACTGAACCACTCCATATCTTGCGAAGATGGAAAGGAAACAAATGTGTTTTCTGTTGTTTTATGTGCTTAGTGCTGCTTTACAGCTCAGAAAAGATAGCTTAATTGAGGCTGTCTGTGAATGGCATTCCCTATGTTTAGTGTTTTGCCAGCTTGCAGGAAGGAACCATGGTTTCTTGCCAGATCAAATATCACAGCAGAATATATGCTTCCCTAAACACAAATTGTATCATGTTTTCTTGGCCTTCACTACTTTAAAAAAAGAGAAAAGGGTGTGCTCCCTAGCACTTAGAATGTTGGCATCACTATTGCCTTGCTGATGAGAACTGGTTTTTATCAGGTCTAGCTGGTGAGCTGTATTTTCTGCAACGAGCATGTAAAATCTCTGCCAGCCACAAGTACCGCTGGCAATGCCTGCAATCCACTGGCTCCCTCCCTACGTGATGTGTCTCCCATTGTTGTCACAAAATCGCTGCAGTCTTCCTGTGGCAGCCCAAGGTCACCTGGGTGGACTGAGCACTGGAGCAGGTGAGCTGTGCTGGGGGGATTCATGTTGGCAGCTGAGGTGTGGAAGGGGTAAGAGTCAGGAACACCCCAATGGATCCTGCAGCAGAAACAAACAGCATCTTTGGTCGCCATGGGTACAGCCGGTAGCATCACTAGAGGGGAAATAACACCTATCTGAACCAAACATCTTAAACTCTTTATTTCATTGCAAGTAACTGCTGTCCAGTGGATAGAGGAATCCTAACTTTCTCCAGTGATGCTGGTGACAGAAACACTAACAAAATGACTACAGTTTGCAAGCCAACCTGTGCTACCATGACATCATCTCCAGCTAATGCATTAGACAGACTATGTGCTTGGGCTACAGATCTCATGGTGCTGTTCTGCTTCTGTTCCATCACCAGATAGACCTGCTGGTGACCAAGGCTGTGAGACTCCTCCCAGCATCATAACCTCAGTGAGGGGTTTTGTTTGTACACAGAATGCACTGTGCTCTGAATCTTGACCTTCAAGGTGCTTTAAGCAGTTGTGAACTGCAAATGTGACAATATATGGCTGTGAGGCAAACTCTAGATAGAGAATTTTGGCTGGCTTGTATGTTTGTGTGGCTGGTAGGTCTGGTTTGGATCTCTCTACCTACAGAGGATGTTTTGACTCCTAGACACAGCTGCAGCAAACAGCCACTGAAACCAATGGCCCCTCTGCAGAGCATGAAGAAACTTGAGGTGGCTCAATATACTCCATACCTGATTTTTTTGTTACTAGTGTATATATGTTGAGCTCCTCTCTAATACAGTAATGCACTTTTGGGGGTTGATGGATATGTCTAAAACTTGGGAGGGAGTTTTGTTGTATTCCCAGACTGCATTCCAGTGCCATTGGGCTGTCTCTTCAACATGCATTGGCTGGGTGTTTTCCCTCTTCCTCCTGCAGTAATTCCACCCTGCAGTCCTGCTGCAGGTTGCTCTCAAAGGGCTGTTACTGGTGTGGGTAAAGATGGCAGAATGAACCCATTTTATTTTTACATACTCCATTCCTCAAATCTTTAAAGCTGGAATCTACAATTTCCAACCCAGCTGGCTTTCATGCTTTTCTGTTAGAGAGTTTTGCCAAAATACCAACAATGGCCTCAACTGTGTGTTGGTTTGGCACAGCTGTGTTCACAGTGGTCTTCATAAAACAACTGCAATATTTAGAGAAATGCACAAGAAACTTGAGACTGCTAATTTTTATATATTTTTGCACAAGGCATGACATTAAAAAGATTTTCCTCAGTTTTTCAGTTTAGCAACTGTGGGTATTTCCAGTCTGAAGTGACAGTTTCTCTTATTACTGTGTAAAATAAATTAAAAAATATTTCATAGGTCATCAAAACCAGTTAAAAATACTACTTTAGTAGTCTTAACAATAGCAAAATTATTTTGGTCAGCTCTACAGTTTCATAGAAACTACAGAGGGCTTTCTTATTGCAAAACTGCTACTTCCTTCAAGTGGAAAGTTGCCTGATCCTGTTTAACCAAACTGGACTTGCATGTACAGGAAAAAAAGAACAACTCGCACACACCAGGGGTCCTCACACCCATCCAAAATATGTTCGCTCCAAAACTTCCTCTTCTTGACCCTATTGTTGTCCTTCTGAAAGCCTCAGGCCCTTCGGCTGGGAATCATCTGTGTTACATCCCCAGTGATTTCAGCATCATTGAAACCAAGTGCAGATTGATCTCTTCCAAGCTCTGCAGGCTGTGAGCTTTCCCTTCCAAAGGCTTTTGTTCCCTTTCTGCTGAGTGAAGCCATCCTGGATTACTCTTACCAAGTGAAATGCTGCACTATAGTGAGACAGTTTCTCGTCTTCTCATCCTTTTTATTAAATATTGTGCTTCCACTCTGCCCTTCAAGTAGTTATCTTGTTTTTGACAACCCCTTGAGTCTTGCCTACCAGTGCCAAATTATGCTGACTGAGCATCCCCTCCTGTGCAAATAGGGGGAAAAAGTCATTAGTTTCCTAGGCACACCTCAGTCTGGCTAATTAGACCTGTTCCATAGACTGGAGGACTGTTAATTGGTCATTTCTAATCAGTGTCTGCCAGGGGAGGGCTTAGTAATGATATGGCATAAAACCAGAACCTTATCCTAGGTTTGGGGGTTTCAGCTGTTAAGTGCTGCAACAAGCTTGAACAGAATGGCAAGTTGTTTAAAGAAATATTTTAAATACATGAAAAGGTTACTTGAAGGAATTTGACTGAACTGTGAGCTACCACTTCAGGGAATAGAGAGAAAATGACCTCCTTTGCTATGGAGACTGAAATGTTGCCAAGGCTTGAAATATTCAGATGATTGGTCAGCTGCCAAAAACTTGTTATTCATGAAATGCCTGGTGTATACAAGCTTGTAGGGCTATTACAGATCTTAATGAGCTACAATAGAGACTTTTGCTTTACAAAAGACAGATGAAGGGGCTTGTCCTACCAGATCCTCTCTCTCAGCCCTGTCCTACACAGGCGAGGGATTAGAGAACAGAGTGCCTTCCTTTGGTTTGAGAGATGGGCTAACTTGGAGTGAGCACAAGAAGATGTTGACCATGCAGACAAGCTGTCTGACACAAAACTCATTAGATGACTTGATTAGATATTACCTGAGCCCCTGTGTCACTGGAGTCATCCTTATTTAAAGCCATCCTTTGGCTGCTCGGTTTTGAATTTGAGATCAATGCAGCCCCAGCATCTGTCAATTCCCAATCCCAACTCTCCTGCTTTTGCATGTCTGAATGACACTGCAAAGCACTTGATTAGATGGAGAATCATGCCCTGCTGCTCTTTCCCTCACTCCTGCTTTACTGAGTTAAGTAGCTTACTGCCTTACTAGTAATTGCAAGGCAGGCACTGCTAATAAGCTACTTGCTTTCCAGAAACCAGGCTCTGCTCCATGAATTCCCATTCACATACTCTGTGATCGCCAGAGCTAAAACCCTGCTTTTATCGTTGGTTTTTCATGCAAGTTTGATTCGTTTCTCTTTAAACATTCACATTTTAACCTTGGTTTTCTGGCATGAAATTGAGAAATGCAGGTGACCCCCCGGTTAGATGTTCAAACCATTCCAGTCTCACTATGAAAAGTCCTTATCTGATTTTTTTTCCCCTGTTTCTTGGTCATTAATTTTTAAAAAGCCAGAAACCTGTCTGACAGTTATAATAGGAGAGTTGGTGATTTTTCTGAGAGGGAAACCAAATGGCAGCTTGAGGCTTCCAGGGGCTGAAGGTTGCCTCTGCCAAACACATCAGAAGGGCTACTGTTTTTTTCTTTTTTTCCTCTCTCCCTTGAGAAAGAGGTCAGGAGTCTTCAGTTTTTCACACCTCAAATACGTATCAATCACGATCCTTTCTAGTTTTCACAAGAATTAGATGTTCTCAGCATGATGCATGAATGTGTCTGCAAGGCTTCCAGCAAAATCCAATAAAAAAATACCCAAAACCCCTATTCTTCATATAACTTAGTAGCTTCTGGAAGAATCCTTGCCAAAAAGTTGGAAAAGAAGATAAAATTTAATAAGAATGTATTGAAGTGTGTAAGAGGAATTAAATACCTCCAAAATTACATTATATTAGAGTGTTTCACAAAAAGGAACATCAATTTGTAGGCATGAAAGTAATAGAAAAAGCTTAGCTCGCTGAAAATGCTCTGAAAATATTCCAGTGAACTTTCTCGTGGACCCAGTGTGCTGTACATCTACTGTGTAATGTCCATTTTAACAGTATGTCACAGGCTAAAATCTTCTTTCTTGTATTGTTTTAAATACAATACTAATGTCTTAACGACTACTAACAGTGCAATTGGATGCTCTGGATTCTTGCAAGGTAGTAAAACCGTTGTGTGGGAATGTAATTCCAGTTTCCCAAGTAGGGATGACTTTCTGCAGGTCTTTGAGCAACCTGGTCTAGTGGAAGGTGTCCCTGCCTATGGCAGGAGGGTTGGAACTGAATGGTCTTTAAGGTCCCTTCCAACCCAAATTGTTGACAATTATTGTGATTTTATAAAACAATAATTATCAATATTTATTTGTTTGGGTTTTTTGTTAGTAATAACTGTCAATACTTATTTAGGTCTCAAGTCTTTAGGGCTTCAGGCCAAATTTTTATGGAACAATTTGTTCAATCAGCCAGAAAAGGTGCTGTGTGTGTTTGTGCTTAAATTCTGCCGAAGCAACATACGGAGGCACATGAATTTGTGCTGTAAAACTTCAGCAGAAGGTCCCTCTGAGATACAAAAGGGTTCACTTGTTTTCTTTACTTTGTTGTACTTTTTTTCCTGGTTCTTCAACACTTTTCCTTTGAAGGCAGCAACCTAAATTAAGCTGGTTTGAAGTCTGGCTTTCACAGCTGCCTGGCCTGATGCTAATTTTGGAACAGAACAGCCTGAGAGTTCAGAACTCTGCCCTTCATCCCTCTGTCCACCCCTCCCTGCCTCCCTCCCTCCCATCCGTGCTGAGGGATGCATCGGGTTCCAGCTGACCCCTAGTGGTAATAGGGAGGCCAGAGCCAGCCCTGGTGGTCTGCCTGGATTTTTGGGGACAGTTCCTTGTCAGACCTGCACCGTGTCTTGCTGCTACAAATTCCTGCAAGAGAGAGGAAAAAATGCCTGTGTGCATGTTTTATATGCACACGATATAGCTTATATCATTAAAAACTACAAGCACCTCTTCTAAGAGATGCTTAGGCAGCAACTGGGAGTGAAATAGGAAGTGTAGAACATGGGTATGAGTGTGAACTCATGTAGTTTTCTACACCTGGTCAGAGAAAGCCCATGGGGTAGGGAGGACAAAAAAGCCGCTGCAGATGAGAATATGAGAAAACACTGCTGAGTCGATGATGAGATGAATCTGCACATGGTTTTAAGCTAAAAGAGGAGATATTAAGACTAGATGTTGGGATGAAACTCCTTACTGTGAGGGTGGTGAGGCCCTGGCACAGGTTGCCCAGAGAAACTGTGACTGCCCCATCCCTGGAAGTGTTCAAGGCCTGTTTGGATGGAGCAACCTACTCAAGTGGAAGGTGCCCATAGCAGGGGTTTGGAATGAGATGATATTTAAATTTGCTTCCAACCCAAACCAGTCTGTGAGCTACAGACCTCAGTGTGCTGCTGTTGCTGTTCTTTGAGGTTTATAACCCATCTAAACCTTCTCTCTTTCCATTTAAAGCTATTCCTCCTTGTCCTATCATTTATTATGGGTCTTTTCCAAGCTGAATGAGTCTATAAAGTATAAATTACACTGTTCCTGGGTGTAGCTGGTGGGTTCAGCCCCTCAGAAAGGTAAAAAGGAGGAAAAGGCTCTATCTCTGCACCCACAAGCACAAAAGGGAGAGCACCCACATGAAAGGCAGTGTGGAAACATGAATGTTGACTCTGAAGCAGTGGAAACCTTTTCGGAAGCCATGATTCCTGCTGGTGGCATCTGAACTGCTCAAAGACAACCCAAGTCCCAAACTAAGTCACGAATTTTGGCATGAACCAGCCTGAGTAAATGTGGTTCTTCATCCTCCTAAAGATGGGACATCTGCCCTTTTCTGCTTTCACAAAGAGCCTCTGGCTTCAAGAGAAACCAAGTATTTTGAGAGATGCACTCAGGGGCCAGGAAGAAAAGAAATGAAAGGGGAGTGGAAAAAAAAATCCCCCTTTTTTCTTTGACAGGTATAGTCAGTAAATACCCTCTAGCAAATATTTGAAATGCAACTTTTCATCTTCAAGACAATTACTCTGCTAAAAATCTCCTCTGTTTCTGAGGATATGTCTACTTAAACTCATGATATCAAGAGAAATTGTGTTCAAAACTTTTTAATGTAACTACAATAAATAGGTGTGTGTAAAAACTCTGTAGCCATAAAAACAACAGTATAAAGTATCTCCGTGGATACTTTAGAACTGGTACTTTCCTGAGACTGGTATAAGATGGTGAAGTCAGACCTCAGATCCAAGAAAAACTGACAAGTCAGGACTTCTGTCTGGTGCTTGGAGTCAGTTCTGCTTAATTGCACACTGTAGTTATCTGTAACTGGGACAACCATCCACAGCAATAATAAATGGTTCCATTTAGGAATCTTGGAGCCAATTAAGCCTTTAACATAAGTCATAAGATGTTCAGTGTTGGGGGGAAAGTTGGAGCTCAAAAGCTGCCACCTTCTGCTGTCAGGGGAGGGCTGGCAAAATACTCACGTTTCTCATTTGAAGAGATTAGTTCTTATGCCACACACACACACACAGGGCTGCTGAGGACTTCAGCTGGAGTTACCTGCACATAAAAGAGAGTGACTAATGTGGAGAAGGATTTAAATATTTAAGTCTCTTTAACATAATCTCCATTAATTTTTATGGATTAAGGAATTCTCAGTCTTAAAGCAGTCGCAGAGGCTTTTGAACTCCTGGTCTGCTAATTGGTGGCTAGAAAATAATTCCTTTGTATGTCCAGATAGCTGTGGACTGTTAAAAAATTAAGAAATTCCAGGAAAAACTCTACCTGAGGTATTATTTACTGGCCTGCCTTGGTAAATGTGTACAAAGCATTGAAGAATTAAGGGGGAAAATTACCTGGAAATGGTTGACAGGCATTAAACATACAAATTGCTGGATCATGCCAGCGTACCTGTATGAGAGCTTCAAAAACTGTTCTCAAAGGGAAATGCTCAGTAACATCTTGGGGTAATATCTTGGGGTACTGTAGGGGGTGGAAATGTGCACAGACTCCTCTCCATCCTCTGTTATTCCATTAATCTCTTAGATGGCAAACTGGGAAATAATATCTGGGTGTTCTTTGCCTTATCTTGCTGTGTTACTTGCTGGTGTTGCCAAAGGCAGTCTGAAACAAATGCTGAACCAGCAGCTGGCAATCTCTCAAATACATATGTTTTTATCTGTTTAAAAATAGCGACTCAAAATGAATGCTTTCCAGGATCAGGAAGGTCCTCTCTCTGGGATTTGTTTAAGACAGCATATTTTTGTTGTAACCACACAGTCTTTGTGCTGCTTTGCCTCTCCAGTTGGATCCTTCTGGCCTCCTGCCTCTTGTTTACTGAAGAAAATTTCATAGGCATCTTATGGAGATGTGTGTCCTGCTCTTTTTAATGCCTTCACTTGGATGAAATCCATTCCTGCACAGAAACTCAGTTGTCTAATTGATGCTTAAAGCTCTTTTTAACAGGGAATCCAACCGTGACCTGGCATGGAATAAACCCTCCCTCTTCATGGTTCTGTTGTGGATCTGGCACTGCTGGGTTAATGATTGGGCTCAACCTTAGAGGTCTTTTCCAGCTTTTTGTACTGAATCTATGAATACTACTGACCATACTGCTCAGTCTAGGGATATGCCATATGGATTCTGCAGTCTCTTCCTGCTAAATAGTACATTTTAAATTGTTTGTTGGGGGTTTGTTGCCTTTTTTTTTTTTTTTGTCTGCCTGTACAGCTGCTGAAAGCTGTGCTTTTCCTGGATGTTAAAACTCAAAATCTTCTCATGAATTGATGCAATGGCTGTAAATAGACACAAGAAATATCATTATTGCTTTTCCTCTGCTACCTAGGGAATTTAAAGGGACAGGGGTTAGTCAAGTTCAGCACAACAAATCAGGACAAATTGGATCTGTCTGAAACTACCGATGGCAAACTGAACCCAGGAACTCCACATTTGTTTCACAGTCACGTATGGATTATTAGCACATGAATTTAATTAGAGGGTTTTCCTGTCAGTTCTGTGGTGAAGAACCAAGATTTCTGCTTTCTTTCTGTTTTCTGGCATAGGCAGCTGCATGGAAATAACAATGTGCTGTGACTTAACCTAGTAAGAAATGGCATTGTTGACTATCACAAATACCTGTACCACGGCTATTTCTTCTGTCCACTCTCAGTACCTGCACAGATACCAAAACCCTCTCCAAGTTTTTTGATTACAAGTTTTCAAGACTTATGCAAAATAAGGAAAACAAACTTATTTATGAGAGCATGAGATCTTTAAAAGAAAGCAAAAAACCGTTGTTTGACTAAATAATAGTCACCAGTTAAGCAGAATATTTTAAATATTTTAAATTATCTATTAACTTTGGTTGCAGGTGTTATAGTTGCAGGTACTTCTGAACTTTTTGGAGTGGGGAAAGTTGTACTTAAATGTTCCACAGCACCTTCCCTTTCCATGTTTCAAGACTATTTTTCCTGCCTTTTTGTGGAATGGCTTTTCTCCATTCATCTCTAGAACTTGTTTGAGAAATTGCCATTGTAGCCAAGTTATTAACAGTCAACAACTAAACACCACAATAACCAGGCATGTAGCTGCTTTAATAAATTAAAGGAGCTTTAATTTTTTCATAATATTTTTCAAATGCAACTGTAGCCTAGAGCCCCATTCAATGAAGTCAGCCAAAATATTTTAATAGGGTTAGCAGATTTGCTTCCATTGTCTTTAGCTGGCTTTGAACCAGCCTTGGGGTGGACAAGAGGCTAATGCTGCGTCAGCAGTGAACTGGTGTGACCTCCTCTTAATGTAGTGCCCTTCCAGTATATTTCACCAATGTTCAGTCTGAAATATTTTAAGGTTTATATTTTTGATAGAGCTTTTCCCCAAAATATGGAATGTGAAAGCCTACTGTTGCTTATCCAAGGAACAGTATCAAAGCAGATTATTATGGTTTAGCAAAGTGATAACTAAAGAAAGTCATGACTGTTACACATAGAGTGGAAGGTGATAAAGGCTAAGGGAGTGGGCTGCTTATTGTAGGAGGGCCAAGGCAAGGAAACAATAGTCTGGGGTTGTAATAATGGTTTGGTTTTGTTTTGTTTTTTGTTTGTTTTGGGGTTTTCTTTGCAATAAAGACGTAAAGGTGAGGTGGAAGTATTTATATGGAAGTTGAACAATGTACAGGGCCTTGGACTACCACAAATGGTGTAAAGCTGTACTGTAGTATTTGTCATTCTCTGAAATTAAGGCATTGATAGAAAAATATTATTTTAAAGGTGGTGGCTTAGTCTATGGCAAGTATAATTTCTCATCTCTGAACTCATTACTTGTTAATGCATTAAGGTGGGCTCTGGACTCTGCCATTGTTAAAGGTGGGTAGGAAATGAAGATTTCTCTCTCTTTTGACAACTTTTCTCCCTTCCTATTATTATGATGCTGATTTTAGTTTTCCTAGGTAAGAGAGGGTCTGGAATGAAGACTGTGGTTGTAGGTATGCCCGTGTTATTGGAAATGCAGGCTGTCCTTGGAAGCTCTGAGCAATATATAGATCTCACTGAAGGGAAAGGAAACAATTCCATGGAAATAGGCTTTTTAAATGGAACACTTCTTCAGGGCTTTAAGTCAGAACACTGGTGTTTTAGACTTCCTAATCTATTTTGTGGAGTTTGCTGATACACTGTTCTTCCTGTGTGTTCTTCTCGTGTCCTGCTCATGAATAGTGTTGGAATTAAATCTTCAGTGGAAATAGCAGAGATTACTGCTTAAATCAGCTCACCAGTGCAACAGTGAAAGAGTCAAGTAACACAAACTACACTAAAAGAGGGGACTCTGTGTGTGTGTGTGTGTGTGTGTGTGTGTGTTAAAAACCAGCAGCCATGTTCATCTGACTTGGTTTTTTCTGGAACTTTAGGCTTGGAATAAGAAATCAGCTTTTGATTTATGTATTTATACCAAGCCTACACTTTCCGATCAATGGTGTTGAACTACTGTGAGATGCAAAATCTTCCAGTAATTGTAAGAGAATGCTACAAGTCTGTGCTTTCTTTAAAAGCTATTTCTCTTCAGATTATAATTTTCTGCTTGACTTATTGAGAATGTGTAGTGAATAAGTTTGGTTTTTTCCCCCCCTACTACCTTCTTTAAAGGCTTAACTTTGAAAAATGCACTAAACCAGCCAGTGCCCCAGTTTTCAATTTCCTCGTTTTACCTTGAAAATTGCTGTGAATCTTTTTTAGCATTGTTATGCATAAAAGATAAGAGCCCATTAATAATGCAGGCTTAGAAAGTTTCTCTGTGTTGTAAAGAATAGGAATCTATTAAAGAAACAATGCTTTTGTTTTCTTTTCATATTTTTTCCCTTTTCAATGCCATCTACCATAACTCATAAGAGACTGGAATAACAACTTTCATTCTCAGTGTACTTAGAGCTGCCAGGTTGAAGGCAAAACAATATTACATTAAGGGTTTTTTGATTTTTTTTAACATAAATGAGTCAGCTTGCAAATTGTGGTTGAAAATGCAGGTAGGAGTCTTTACCTGATACTTAACCAGGCAGAGTTATATGCAGAATTAGTGCTTTTCAGGTACAGTTTCAGTGAATTGTAAACCACTGACAGCATGTTGGGCACTTACATCACATTTACTTTCTTATAACTGTTGTATTTATTTAAAAGGAGACAATTAATGCTCATCACTGCTCAGGGAGCCTTATCTCCTCCTGAATAGCCTGATAATAACAGGAGACAGCTGGAAGGAAACTATGCACTCCTCTTTTCCTCATATTTCAGTACAACC
Organism: Pachyramphus minor; assembly: GCA_013397135.1. Classification (NCBI taxonomy): domain Eukaryota; kingdom Metazoa; phylum Chordata; class Aves; order Passeriformes; family Tyrannidae; genus Pachyramphus; species Pachyramphus minor. The sequence goes on from VYXB01005587.1 coordinate 812,257, forward strand.
TTTTTCGGAGGGGCAGGGGGGTGGGAATTATTGGTTTTTACCAAATTTGGGAAATGAAATCAATCAAGAATTCAAAATCAACTGTCTAAATGTACACAGGAAACTTTAAATGCACTTGTTTTCTCTTGGTGGAATTCTTTCTACAGATCTAGGTCAATTTTGTACAATTTTTATATGTCAAAGCTAATTTTGAATAAAAAAAAAAGCCCTTGCCACTGTTAAAATTAATTTTGAGATGGGTTTCAAATAATAGAGAATAATGGGTGCTTAGGAAAAGAAAAATCAGCACTGGGAGGGGAGAAAACACAGACACGTTGATCATCAAATCTCTTCCTATCTAGAGGTGAGATGCATTTTTTTCCCCAAATAGTTAAAAAAGGTGCTCAGGAAGAGAAGCAAAACACATATAGAATGAAGCTTGCCCCTGTGAGTGGATTCTGTACAAAGGAATGAAATTCTCAGCGAGGCTCAAGTGTCTGTGCTTGTGTGGGTTTGCCCCAGTGGGAAGCCTGGTAGTCAGATCAAAATCCTTGAAGCTGTGCAAACATACATACAGGCAACACTGAAAGCACATATTCAGTAACTAAAACTCTCTAAGGGTTTTCAACAGCTCCCAGATGGAAGGAAAATACTTGAGCAATTGAACTGGATTCACCACGGGGAGCTTGCTGCTCATATTCTTCCTCCTTCTGGCCCTGGAGAAGGAGGACTGGGGAAGGGAAGGAGTGGGAAGCACTGACTGAGGTTGTAAACGAGCAATTTAAAATAACAACATGCAATTTCAAAGCTTGTGGGATGGAAACAATCAGCCTGGGAAGCTCTGGTTAATCCTTGCTTTAAAAATTCCAGTTATAGATGGCTGCAAGGAAGTGAGAACTGAGGTATCACTAAGGCAAGTAATATCTGAATATATTTTTATTGTTATAGGAAGATAAGTAGTGTGTAGCAATTTGCTTTTCTTTTAAACACAGCACTTGGGTTCTTTCTGCAGAATTGTCATGGTTTGTGACAACTGTATGTTTGTGGTCTGTGTGTAAGAGTAGGATGTGTAAGCAGGTATGAAAACACATCTAATCAATATATGTTGAAAAATTTGCTTTTGTGATCTATCTCCATAGCAAACAACTTATGTAGACATGTTTTTCAGACATCAGATCTAGCTGTCATCTATGTTTTTTCCTAATACTGACCTGCTTTTCCCGCCCAAGATTAAGATCCAACGATCACTACAACTTTCACCTTCTTTTCCCAAAAATATTTCTGTTCCCAAAATATGGGCAGCATTGTAGGCAAATGTTTCTTACACTGACAGGTTTAACCCCACATGCACTTGTGAACTTGCAGTATTTATATGGATCCTGTCTTTGTTGCTCAAATACAGGTTTAGAAATCCATCTTTTCAAAGATTAAGAGTTTTAAAGATCTGACCAAATAAACTGATTTTTGGCAGTGACAGTGAGATAGGAGTTGCCCCTGTAAATACTCAGGTGGAAGTTTAGTTATCTGTAAAATTAGTCACCAAAGAGAAAAAACACATTGTGGTCACTTCCACATCTTCCCCCCAAACACAACTCTGGGATCAACGGAGTGGTTTAAGCTGTTTGCCAGTTCTTACTCAGTACAATTCATGCAGGGTTAAATGTTACAGCTTCACCCAGTACAATGATACTTGGGGATGAAGATGAATTAGGGATGCATGTCTGGCCCTTCCATTTGCTGATCATTCTTTCAAGGAGCTGAAACTCAACCGCAAGAGCTTTGCTTGTATCTGAAACTTGGCAGATGAATCCTGAATCCCACAGAAATTAGTTAATATAAACTCTTAAGACTAGAATTATTTGGCAGCTTCTAGCCCTCTGGCCATCCATTAAATACATAAACAAAACCTAAAGTGCAGCAGTTCCAGATGTTTGTTTGTACTCAGCTGGGGAGAGAAGGATTTGCTCTTTAAAATGAAATTAGAGGAAATTTTGCTTTTGGAAGTGGGAAGCAAGTTTACTGTAACTGCTCATTTTCATTCAAATGGAACTTATTAGATGTTAGAACATTTGTTCCAGCAGGATGGAGCTGCAGCAACACTGATTTAAATGCAGTTTAGTTTGTGCTTGGATTCAGGATATGACTGAAGCAGCACAAAGCTGTTCCTGAAAAAGGGCTGAACTTGCTTGGCTTGTGTTTCACAGAATTACAGAGGAGTTTGGGTTGGTAGGGACCTTAAAGACCATCTTGTTTCACCCCCTGCCATGGGCAGGGACACCTTCCACTAGACTAGGTTGCTCCAAGCCCTGCCCAACCTCACCTTGAACACTTCCAGAGATGGTTCATCCACAGCTTCTCTGGGCAATCTGTGCCAGTGCTGGGGAGCAGATGATGGAGAGCACAAACAAGTCTGAAGGGGAACTTGTGAGGGATTAAAATTCTGGAGTGTGCATTGTATCCAGGGAGATGGTGAATATGAGGATTTATATAAAATCACTGCCCAGCCTGCAGTTTGAAGCTTTACATGACATTTGAATATCATAGATACCGAGATCCCTCTTTCTGCTTCTGTAAACCCCATGTTGCAATGCAGCTTTTTATTTGGATTTTTGGTGAACAAACCATTTCTGTAATTGGTCCTCATTAATTCGCAGAGCTCCTGTTTGATGGTGAGTCAAAGCCAACTGCTTTACAACCAAATCCTTGCAGAGCAAATAATAAGAAAGCAATTATTGAATTATACCTTGAAAATCACCAGGCAGACTAAAAGCAATTCCTTTACAGCTTTAATACAGAAGGATTATATTATTTAATGAAGCTTTGTAAATATTAATGACTTGTGTTGCTGCAAACTGAAAGTTTAGGACTTTTTCAAAGGAAAGAATATTCTTTTGGCTTAGGTGTCCAATTAACATCCCGCGAAACATCTTTCAGAATTATGGCAGAGGAGGACCAAAAAGGCATTTTTAGCAGTCAGTAACCAAGTTTTTGACTAGTAGTGAAAGAGTCAAAGTTATTTTTCAGCGATACAACTACTGATGTTTTACTGATTCCCTCTTCTGTAAGCCTGAAGTCAACAACTAAATTACAAAATGTGTGCATTTTTGATGCTGCCTGGATTCAAAACACACAGGGGTTTTGTTTATTCTGTAAAGAAATGTGTATTATACCAGAAAATTTTAAGCTCTACTTAAGCCCTATGCTACAAAAAGCCCATCACATTTAAAGAAAAAAAAAAAAATCAGTTTTTACATATTTAAAAAGCTAAATGATCAGGGAGAAAAGAAAAAGGAGATTAAAAAAAAAAAAAAAGGAAGATATGTATATTAAGAACCTGGGCCTCTTAATTTTTAAACCAGCCAAGTAACACAAATTCCAGAGCTGCAGGGACAGAGCCAAGGCATGGATTGCCATCTAGTGGGGTCTGTTCACTGGGGACAGGGACAGGAGTTGCACGTTTCGAGGTAGTGCCTTATTTCTTTTCGCATTGCACAGCTCCAGATTAGGTTATTTTCACTTCAACTCTCCCAGTTGCCATCTGGCTTAAAGGCACAGTTTCCTTGCACAAGCTGCAGAAGTAAAACTGCATCACATTTTGGATGGCTGTTGTGGGGCTGCTGCAGTACCTGAGAAGGCAACACCAAGTCATTACGAAGTCTGGCTGGCAGAGGTTTCAGGGAAATTAGTAAACCTTGCCATGTAAGGGAGAGTTCACTGTTCTCATTAAAAGCAAGGGATTTCAGGTTTCAAGTGGAACATGGCATTTATTCAGTTGGAATATTTTTTCACACTATAGCTTTAAAAAGACTCAACAGTGCACTCGAGAGAGGGTTCTTGCTAGAATTCAGTCGTATTTGGACTGGTTTATTTACCCTTCCCTTGGGCAGGCTCTCATAAGGGCAGGACAGTGTCTTCTGGCTGTATAGAGTATTCCAGAACAATCGAGAAATTCATTTTTGGAAGTGAATTTTGGAAGTGAAACATGGAAAACCTGCAAACCCCCCTGTGGAGGAAACATTCACCAAAGTACCTGGAGAAGACTGTACCTGAGGCACTGTAACTCACCTGAACAGTGTGTGCAGGTGAGAGGGAAAGGAGTAAAGAGGTTTTTTCTCACCAGCAAAGGCTAGAGTCTGCTGGATTTTTGATGGAAAATCATATCCAAGATGGTTTCTGACTGAGGTGATGTCAATTCTACAGGGCTTTGTGGAGACTGGGACTGTACACAGAGCTTGGCAGGCTGAGGTCCCACCTGGCTGATGCTCCTGCCCTGACCTGGACACACTGAAACACAAACGATAAGAAAATTCCGTAACACCTCATACTGCATTTGAACTTGGTGGTTTGGCAATGAAGTATTAAATAATTATGTCACTAAACTATGACGCCACTAGGTGGCACAGAAGTACTTTTTTTGGGGTAAACTTACACACTGCCACGGTAATAAAGTGAAGAAATTGTGTGTCCTTAAGGGAATCCAGCACCATCTACCTTTTCCATTCCTTTAGCACGGCAGTCATCCCGAGGCATGAATATTTCGGAGTTTTATATCAGGTGTTAATGAAAGCCATCAAAGTGAAAACCTTAAGTCAATCACTGGATTTGTGATTCTTAATCAAGAGGAATCTTAAAAACTACTGTGATGTCCCTAGGCTAGAATTCAAGGAGTTAAAAAAAAAGGCCTAGTAGATTTGGGTTTTTTGCTTTCGTAGGTATTTTGGGGGCCCTTCCCCCCCCCCCCAATTGATATGGCAGCAGTAACTGCAAGAGGAGGTGTTTGAATCAAAAAGCTACATGCTGTAAGCACCTTTTGACAGCAGAATGACCCTGCCCAAAGGGCAAAAAGCAGAAGATAACCTGCCAGTACAAAGACGAGGGAGCAAAGTGTGGAGTCCTCTCCCCTGATAGGGCAGGATGAAGTGTATTTTCCTAGATGACCTACGTCAATATCTCATCCTAGCAGTGTGAACCTCCCCTCAGCTCACTGCAGGTTAGCCTTGGCACATTCCCAGGGGTTTTACTCCAGCCTTCACTCTGCAATGATCAGTGGTGATTGAGCCAAAGAACAGAAATGTTCTTAAGAAGCCATATGGGCAAACTGCTGGGATACTCTTTTTCCTATGCAGCTGCACAAAAAAGTATTCACTAAGTCCCACACACTGGAAAAAATGGTTTTCACATTTTTTGAAAGTCTGGGGGTTTTTCAGATTTTTCACTGAAAATCACTAACCTCAAAAATCAGAGTTGTGTGGGTGTTTGGTTTAAAATGGAAAAGCCTTCAAATTCTATGCTCAGGGGAGACCAGGATTTTCTGTGTTGGATGACAACAAACTTCAGCCAGCTCTGTGCAGTTCCCTAAGCTCTTAATCAAGTGACAGGCCATTCTAGACATAGGGGTAGAGTTTCCTATGACAGACAAAGCATTCAATTATTTTTGTCACTTTTTCCTCTTCTTGAATTTCCCCGTCTCAGACTTGTCCATACCCAAATTTTCATGGTCTCTGCATTCCTATCACTTTCCTGTGGCTCGAGCTTTTGCAAAATAGAGGTCATGGGTTCCAGCTGCCAAATGCCCCACAAGGTTGGTAACTGCTAATTATTTGTGTTGCTTCTCACACTTTGGCAAAACTACTTGGCAGGTCTTGGTAATTCAATCCTCTGCTTGGTTTATTGCTGGGAGAGAATGGAAGCTGCCCAAATTGACCCTTGTTATAACTATGACAAAGAATGTTTCATAGATTGAGTTCTAAGGAAAGATTAGACTGAAACTCTTGACTTTATTTCATTTACACTTTTTTGGTCGTAAGATATTTCAGCAGAGGAGTGAAGGTTATAAACTTAGACATGGATGTCTGTCAGTCTCAATGGTCATCTTCAAATTATCTTACTATTTTAATTTCTGTGTTTATGTATTCAATATTGAAATATCCAAAGACTCAAATGGCCACTTTTTCTTCAAAGAGTTTGGGTACTTGTTTCTTAAAATGCTGCCTTTCCTCTATAAAAAAATAACATCTTTAATATACATATTTTACATATATGTATGACTGTTATGGTCAGCCTGTATCTCTAAGGATTTTAGTGTTCTGTAAAGCAGATTCTGTGATGTTGCAAGGTAATATTGCATGAGATACCACGGTTAAAGCAACTGAGCTGTGGGGTCTGAAGAGCTGAATGCCATAAAATGAAGTGTAGTTAGATGCTCAAACCCAAACCATGGCTGCAACGTGGTACCCAGTGTTGTTTCTGTTGTGATTAAGAAGGTACCTGTCACAGTTAAGAAAGATGCAGAAGAAATGATTCTTGTGAAATAGCTCTGAAAATGCAGAGAAATGCTTAATTTCTGGAGTTTGGGGTTTAAGTACTCTTCCCCCTTGCTCAAACAATCAATACTTGTCCAAGAAACTTAGGACAGTTATGGTGCCTCACCTTTAACTGGGATCTACATGTGCAAATCCCTTCCTGTCTCTCTGAGAGTGTTTTTTCCTTGCTCACTACTGTATCCAACAGTGATGTGCACATGATGCTCATGGAACAGGCTTGTCTTCTCCTTTTGCACACTGTTATCTGAGAAGTAAACATCTATGTATATCTGAGCACATTAAAAGCAGTTCCAAGAAATACATTATTAAAAACATTAGTGTTTTAATTAGGCAGCCACTTTTGAAGTTTTTATGGCAGTCACGTGGCTGGTGCATGTGTTTGGGTATTTAGCAATACCTCTCTCTTACATAAGGCATCTTCTTTTGTAGGTGACATTTAAGAAATAACAAAATCATAAATGTTTTAATGACTTCAGATGGAAAAAATTCTGGACTAATTTCTTCAGCCCAGTCCATCCTGTCTCATGCTCCATCAGCTTTATTGTGTTTTATTGTTATGCCTAATTTTCACGTCGTACAGTTACAGCTATTTCAGGTACTGCTTTTTCTTCAAATGAAAACCAGCAGAGATGGTAAACACAGCAGTATATACAGGTTAAAAGTGTTTCATTCAAATAATAACACAGCTTTTGGCTAAACTCTTTTCAAAGCAACCAAAAACATCCTGTAACCCACTGAAGTGTAAAAGGTGTAGCTGTCCCCTCGTGCAGTGCAGGAGGGATCCTGCAGAGGTGGCCTTGGAGGGGGTAGATTTGGATCAGATTCTCCTGCTTTCTTTTTGCTGCTGGAGAAAATGCTTTTCTCACATTCAGTGTTGCAGCAGCACAAGAGGACAAGTATTTGCCTCGTCTGTAACCATCCCACAGATTTGGGGGCAGGTCCTTTATGGAGGTAGCTGTGTTCAGGTACATCCCACAGGTGACAGGTGAGTGGCTTACAGAGGCCCTGTCCTCCCTGAGGGTGTTTTCCTGATGGCAGATTTAAAGTTGCCAGTGGCAGGTACCTGATGGCACAGCATCTAATTACAGGCTTTCCACTTTACAGGGTAACCCGGTGTCACACATAAACCTGTCAAAATTCCTCCACCATAGAAAATATGATGGAAACTCAAGCTGAGCAGCTGCAGAGAAGGGGTAGATTGCCTACAACACTGTTTAGGGTTTGTAAGCAAATTTCTACTTTCCTTCCTCTCCTTTTGCTTGGCTTTAATCACCACGACATTAACGTTTAGCAGAAAATTGTGCAGTATTTTAAATATCAAGAAAGAAAATGGCATGTCAAAGAGGTTTCCAGTATAAAGGTAATGTTCTGCGCTGTTCTGGTGGTGCCAATAGCTTCCTCTACACAATAAAGCTAGAAAGCAGTTCTCAGCTAATGTTATGCTCTGATTGGAAACTCAGCATCTCAACTCCAAAATACTGGAGGTTCCCCAGATTTAATTCCTTTGAAACAGCTTCATTTCTCTCTGGAGTTATATTCAGAGATTAATGTAATCAGCAGCTACTTAAGGAGGTAAGAGCAGGTAAGATCTGCAAGATTTTCAGACCTGCAATGCAGGGTTTAGCCAGTGAAAGGACCTGTCTGACCAAGGACATGAAGCCATTAAAAGCAACATGAGGGGAAACTAGTATTAGGAATTAAGCTACAGCCATTACAATTAAAGATGGAAACCTTAGAAAATACTACCATACAAGAGTACTAGATTAGGAGGGTAGATTTTTACCCTATGTCTATAAAGAAGATAGTCCAACTGGGCAGGTACCAGACTCCCTAAGGTGATGCTAAACAATTATAAAAAATTAAGAACTCCTCTTTCTGAGTGCCCCTCCTTCACAGGAATACATCCCAAAAATCTACCTACCACACTTCCAGACCAGGACTGCCAAACTCAGAGAGCAGAGGAGGATGATATTTTTCATGGAAATCCGTCATACGTGTATCTTGCCATTGACATTGGAATTTTTCTGTTGGTCTCATGAGAGTAGCATAGAACTGAATGACGTATTTACTTGTGTGAGGGCACAGTTTTAAGGGTGAACTAGTCATTCCTTATTCATTACAAAATTTGCTCCAGGATATGGGATACTATCTCCTCTGCGTAGGTGTGAGAACAGAAAGGGATCAGGAAGGACCTAGTGAAACACAGGGACTAAAAATAACTATATGGCTGTTGCTGAACTTCCTAGAGCTTTCCTCTCAGTGGACTCTAAAGCTTTGATCTCTTTTTCCTGTTGTTTCAGCAGAATGGAACATTCCATCATAGCTTCTGATATTCAGCTGTAGGCCTGATACGACTCTTTCTAAATCTGTATGTATTAGCAAGAGATAAAAAGGATAAAAATGTTAGTGTCTTATTGCTAGTGTGATTTCTCATGGTCTTTAATGGAAAAACTATTCCTCATTTGGGGAAATCCAGTAAAAGATTTTAAACACTTCCTTGCATTAATTACTTATGAGTATAATACATGAGTATAAGCCTCTCACTTGGTATTGTAGTATTTTGACATCTGATCTTGACCTAAAGCAGAAATAGAAATAATGAAAAAGAAAATATTCACTTGGCCTCAGCATTAGAACCAAAAACAGCCTCGTTGTGGGTAAATTCCTCAGTCTGAGAGGGAACTGTGCTTTAACACCCACCCTGACAATGCAGAATGAAGTCATTCTGATGCAGTCGAAAGAAGAACAGCCTTTATCTGGTGTCTCTGTGGCTTGTTTTAATCCCCAGGAAGTTGTCTAAAGTTTTTTTCTCCCAGCTCTGTTAATTAGTCAGATAGAGGACTCTTGAAGGAGAAGCGAATGTGCTGAGTTCATGAATTACTTGAATTCATGGTGTAGGATTTTGGCAATTATCTTCAGTTAAGTAATACTGCATGGTCCCATATCAAGCATTTTCATATCTTGTGTTTGTAAAACAAAGTTTATAAAACCTTGGTGTTTTCATCATGTTATGTATCTTATTTGGCAGTGTGTATTCCACCAGGGTAGTTTTCAGAGAGCTGGTGGTTAAGCATCCTTTGAAAATTATATGTGGTGTCCTAAAACAAAGTTACACAGGTTAGAATAAGAAATAAGATAATAAATTATTTAAGCTTGATATATTATTGGGAGCATGTAGGGAGTTCTTAATTTTGTTTGGTTTCTTGGTTTAAATTCCTTTCTATTTTCCTGGTTCTAGGGCTATCTAAAAGCTTCATCTTTTTAATAACATTCAGTAGGATTTTGTGTTACTTTCAACTTGCAAAATGATTTCAAGTGCCAAAACTTTGCAGACACGAGGTTAGGGTTTTTCAGGGTGCTTTTTCTTCCATTTCTAGGTTTTCAACACAATTAGAAAAGATGAGTATCTAGGAGAAAATTCACCTCCATAGTTACACTTCAGCACCTCTACTCATGTACTTTTTGGATACTCTGAGCAGAAACTATCACTTGTTAAAGTGAAGTACCTAAGCAGGTACATAGAACAGGGAAAGTATTTTCTCCAACAAAAATTGGTCTGTCAAGTTTTTATATGGTATAAAAGCCTAGAATTTGGTTAATGACAGTATAGTGGCAACCACTTAATTTGTTTTGACGTCATTCTGCAGGTGCTGAGGGTTCTTTTCTGGCAAAATGAGAACTCTTTGATGTTAACAATGTTGTTAAAATAGTCAACTTTAACCCCCACCCCATTTTTGGTAATTTAGTGACCCATTGAAGCAGATCATTTCACTGAGGGGCTCCAGTCAGTAAACAGCCATTTAACAGTGCTTTGGAGATTTCTCTTACTTACCACTTTGTTCTAATTTATGGGTTCAGCACTGTTTTTCATTTCTCTGTGGGTTTATACTCATAGTTCCCATTAATGTTAGCATGGCAGGTGTTATTAAAACCTACCTGTGTGCTGTGTTTTAGCCACTGTGTAAAAAAAGTCACAGTAATCCCTCCCTCTCTTGGAGCTATAAACCAACACCCACAGTGTCAAAATCTGTTCTGAAGTGTATGAAAAAGTGCCCTTATTTTGAGGGGATTAGAATCAGAGAATTAAGTCAAGATTTAATTCTTAAAGGTGTTAAAATCTGTTCTGAAGCACAACAATAACTGGCCTTCTTTCAAGAAGACAAGCATCAGGCAGGATCAAGTCAAGATTTGATTCTTAAAGGTAATGCTATTAAGCCCCAAATTTTGACCCTTTAGACACAATCACAGGTTTCCCTCGTGGCAAGGGTGGATGTCTTGGATGTAGTCCCAAGGATGAGAGGGAAACGGGTTCTGTAGGAGAGCCACGAGGAACATCTTGGTGACCTCCGGTTCACACAGCAGCACTGCACCCTCACCTTTCTTGCTGCAGCACCTCCTGAATGATTTATGGGATCTGATTTGCTGCTGTCAGTTACCTCTGATTTGTGAACAAGCTGGAATGAGCCTCGGGGAGAGGTGGGAAGGTGACAGGGGGATGCTTGAAAGAAAGGTTACATACCTCCCCACTCTGAAAGGCTGAACTTATAATCTTCCATAGGAGTTCTGTAATTTCTAGCTTACCTGGTCAGCAGGTAGGAAGAAAAACTGCAAACTGATGACAGCCTTGAAACAAGCAGTTGAGGTTTTGGGGTGGTTTTTTTTTCCTACCTGCAGGTAGAAGTCATAAGGCAGGAGAGGGTATGAGGAAGGAGCTGTTTGCGTCTCTGGCATGTAGAATTAGTTACTGCTGGCAAAAGTTAGAAATGTTGTAAGAGAGCTCTTCATAATAGAAACAATACAGGAGCCTTTATTTTCACACAACTTGAAAATAAACAGGTAGTTTATTTTCTTTTTCCTGATAGCTTGTTTGAAAAGCTTATAGGCTTTGCATTTGGTGGACCCTTACTGGCCATGTAAGCATTGCTCAGTCAAGTTGCTGAGGAAAAACCCTGCTCACTTCTCCATGGAAAGTCCTTGGGTTGCCCCAAGAATTTTTAGACCTCTACACTTCTTCACATCTTGGTGCCTTTAAGTGTGTGCCTTTCCACCATCCCTTGCAGCACCCGTGGGCAAAACCCTTCAGGTATCAACACCGTGTCCTGGCTCAACCCGTACATGACCATGTCCTTGTGTGAGGGGACTCTGACTGACCCTTGGTGTTGTCTGTTGGATTTTGTAGCAAAAAAGTGGTAGTAGCTGTAGGACTCAAAACTCCTGGCCCACATTTGCTGCTCTTTTGCAGGTTGTATGCAAGGGCTGGCCTCTCAGCCAGCCGTACAACAGAGCCCCTTTCAAGAACCTTCCAATGGGGCTTAATCCACTTTTTTCATTTTGAAGGCTTCTGTGAGGCTTGGATTTGTGGAAACTGCTAAAGATGTGTATAATATCCACTTCATTGTTTAAACAGTGAAGGCTATGGAGCTTGTGTTGCAAGGGAGAACCTCAGCTTAGTCCCTCATTAACCCACTGACCCACCTAACCCAAATCCTTCCACTATGCCTTTATTTCATCCTTGTATTGCTGCATCAGCTTGGACACAATTGCAGATCAAGGGCAATTTCAAGGAATAGATCCTACTGGGGAGGTTAAACATCATATTCCCTCACAAACAGACATATCTGCAGCCCATGAATCATTGATAAGTGTTATTCACTGCCAGAGAATAGATGTAGAACCCAAAAACCCAGGCTTATAGCAAATACCAGACAGCCTGGGTTTTCTTATTGCCTCAAGAAATGTGTGGAGAATCCAGCTGTTCTTCCTGTACCTGTGATGTAAAGTATGAGTACCTCCACACAAGTGAGCACCAGGCAGATTAAATCAATAGTTACAGCAGGATATGAGGTTCTGGTATTTTAATAAAGCACTGTACCAACCATTTATTAATGAAGAACCAAAGAAGCATGCTGAGTGATGTGCTATCTTTTTAATCATGTTAGTCCACATGAGACTTGGACAGTTATTTGTTATCCATCCTGTTTTCATAACTGAGGTTTCCAGCTCAAGCAGAGGGACAGAAGATGCCAAGTTTCTCTCTTCCTGTTTTTTTCTTGAAACTTTGGCTTGAAGAAGCTGTTAATAACACTCAAAAAATCAGTATTATTCCTCAAAAACTTACACTTTGTTGTCAGTTTCTGTAAAACAGAAAAAAATTATCAGTTTTCCTTGGGGTCAGTACTGAGAGGCTTAGAACATGTTAGAATGCAGATTTTCACTGACTGTCTTACAGACTCCAATGGCTGCCAACATATGCTCAAGGCCTGAGTATAGAATCCTATATAATCCTATAGAAACCTCCAAGGTCAGAGAGTCCAACCTTTTTGGTGATCCCTAGATCACCACGTTGTCAACTAGATCAAAGCACTAACTAGATCACAGCACTAAGTGCCATGCCCAGTTGTTTCTTGAACATCTCCAGAGATGGTGACTCCACCATCTCCCTGGGAAGTCCATTCCAATACTTGACAACCCTTTCCTCAAAGAAATTCTTCTTGATGTCCAACCTGAACTTCCCCTGGTGCAGCCTGAGGCCATGTCCTCTCATATGAGGCAGAAGTGAATCAGCTATAAGTTGCAGAACTGGGGAGGGTCTCTAGCATCTCTTACAGGTCAATCACATCAATGAGCAATATTTGAAACTCAGTCCCATTTATGTCATTTCTACTTCTCTTTGTCATGAACATCACTATAAATAGTTTTAATATAATCTAATATGAGCTATTTTCAGAAGAGGTTTGTTTTGTGGAAAAAGATCATTTTGGAATTCCATAATATCCAGATCACTCATTTGTTCTTACCAATCTTTGCCTTAATTCATCACAAGCCAGCAAGGATCTATCAGTTTAACTGTCCTCATAAAATTTATTTTTTGATATTTCCTTGCAAATTGGAGGTAATATTTTCTTTACCTACAAAAAATCTGAGTAGTCTGTAGAGGTCCTTTTGATACTCACTTCATAGTATGACTTCTGAGCTGAAACTCTGAGGAAACATCACAAAGCTTTGAAGACATTTGAAAAGAAAATTATGATATGCTACTGTCAGAGCTACTACTGCCCTTAGGAGCTATATAGCACGTGTATGCCCAAATAATGCAAATATTAAAATACACTTCTGTTTATATATGATTATTTTGGACTCAGGAAGGCTCTGGCAATTCTCTGTGTGCAAGATTCAAAAGGAAAAGCTGGCACAGCCGTGGCTACAACAAACATCTCACCACACTGTAAGGAGTTATCAAAGGTACAGTGTGTAAACCACGGATCAAAGTCCACCAAGCATTCCCAGGCTGGGAAATAGGAAATCCTTGCTTTCTTCATTTCAAATGGACTCTAGAGAAAAAAGTTGCAATTATCTAGGCAGCTCTAAGGAGATGAGTGAGCAGTTACTTTAGAAACAGCACGGGCGTTGAGCATACACAGTTCAGGTGTTGCCTTCTGGCAGTTTTTGTGTGTTCTTTAATATTAATCTTTGTAATTTAATAGGCATAAATAGAGATCATAATTACCTTAAACAAAAATGCTTTTAAAGTTTTGTCTGGCGCTTTTATTTTGCACTTTTTTTTTTTCCTTCAGACTCTAAACCATACAGGCAGAATGGGAAACACAATACTTGGTATCTTCCATTGGGCAGCAGTAAGCTCCCCTGCTGAGACAACAGCCAAAACTGGGAGAACTTCCACAAAACTCACTTTGGGTTATTTCAGGGATACCCAGATTTCAGATTGTTTGGAAACTGTTTCTTATTCTGACAGTTGGTAGTGTATGTATTTTATGGAGTGGTCCAGCGGGAGCTGGGGGAATTTATGAGATGCTATGTGCCATAAATCCAGCTCACTAATTCATAAATAACCATTTAAGCAAATGGGAATGAGGGAAACTTTTGCCTAAACCTGGAAGGAAAACACCCCTACTCTGTCTGATGCTGACATGCCCAGGCTCAAACATTGCCTGTGCACCCTTTGGATAGACCAGCCCAAGTCTTGAGGGTACTTTTCAGCACAAGTTTAAGACCCAGTCTTTTTCCTGAGGGAGTTAGGGATTTCATGTGCTCCTGAAATCCTTCAGTTATTCCTTTGCTGCTGTTATTTCTAATAGCTGAGGACTGGGGCTGTGGGGGAAGCTCCAGGAGGCATCATAAACAGAACAAAGCACCTAAAATGGGGCCAATCCCTCCCTCCTTTCCTTTTCTTTTCTTTTTCTCCTCACGGTGATGGCAACTCTTCAGAAGGAAAAACTTGCATCCGAATAGTCCCTTTCCACTTTTGGGATTTCCTTTTCACGGCTGGCCAAGGCTTGTTTTTTTTCTCCTCTGTTGCACTCCCTAAATGAAGAGGAAAATACATCACAAGGCTGAAAAGCCCAGGGCAGGGTTGGTACTTCCCCCTCTCACCTTCCTGCATCTGTTAACCTTCCCTCTTGCTTAGATGTTTGGGAAGCAGGTCAGGCCAAAAGGAAGAAAAGAGAAGCGTGGGTTTAATTTGGCATATTGTTTATGGTAGATTGCCTAATTTTAGGTGAATGGCCATTTGTTATATTAGCTGATGTGTATTTTGATATTGTAATTTGAATTAGAGGAGTCCTCCAGTGCCAAGATTAGCATCATAAAATGAAATAAAATAAATAAAAAAAAGGGTTAAAAAAACAATCAGCCAGTCCAATTAAAATTGTGGCTGTCTGGAGCCATGGAAAAATGTAGCATAAACAGAGCTGCAAGATTTGCAGGGTGGAGCTGGCATTGGCAGCAAGGTGTGTACAGGTATATACCTGTCTCCCTGATTTGGCCCAAACAACCCCCAGTGTGCTCCTTTTGGGATCAGAGAACAAAAGTGAGGCAAACACAGCTGAACTGTGGGAGAAACCAATTCACAGAGAAGAAGAAGTACCTGTTCAAACAGTCCCCCCTTTCCTGGAACATCTCTCATCTAAAAGACTCAGCTCCTGTGCTTATCAGTTTCTTGTCGTGCTTTCTGGCAATTAGTGATCCACTTCACCCCTTGCAAGCTCACATCACTGCTGAGCTAAACTGACAAGATAAAACTTGGTGCTTAAAATTCCATTTCCAGTAATAGAAATGTACCCCATCCTGTCATTTTTTTTAAGCAGGCTTTTTTTTTGAAGTTATACAAAATACCACCATATTAGATTAAGCCTGGGAGGCATGAATTTAAAGGGAGAAACTTGTGTTTCTGGACAGAATGGCAGCCTCTATTTTTCACACTGTAGAATTTTCAAAATAGCTATTTTCTTCTGACTTTGACACTCAGATTTCTTCTTTCTTTCAAAAAGTTTTTTTTTTTATCTGTTATTTTGTGTAATCAAGCCTAGAATCAGTAAATCACTTGAACATATATTGCACTGTAAACTTCACTGGGTTCTCTTGAAATCAGTGGGTATTAAGGTTTTGCTCAAGCGCCTCAATAAAGCAAAATCCAAATCTTTGTCCTTCAGTCTTACTTCGGGGATGGGGGGATTGCACCTGGTTCAGTTCCTAGATCTTATGTCAATACTGTCGTGCCAACTTTGCTCATTGGCAGTGATTTCTTCTGGGGTACTTCTGGAAATCAGAAGAAAAAGGAAATGATCCTTGGACCATTTGAAACGTCCTTGGAATTCAGATTCCTGGATGACCACATTGGCTCAGCTGGACACAAAGCTGGTTTTTGTAGTGTGGCAAAGAGAACCCCTGTGTTTGGAGCAGCGTTTGAGGCCTATGGAGAGCCCGCACTGTGTGATCTAGCAGAATTTTGGATCTAATTGAGAGACAGAGCATCATCAAAGCTCAGCATTTGCCACTCCCTTCTTAAAACATGTCTTCCTTATGCTCCCCTTTGTCACTCTTCTCTACATTGACCTGAAAAATGAGTGCTTGTAAAGGAAAAACATACTTCTCTTTTGTCTCATTTAAATTCGCTGTACGAACCAAGTCAGCAAACACACAAATGCTCTTAGAAAAAGTCTTTCATGTAGGTAACAGTGGACTTTTTTTTTTTTTCAAGAGGGCAGTCTGCCAGAGGGTGTCCAATATAAGCTTTTGTAGACAGCAGTTTTTCTACACAGAGCTGAGTTGACAGCTTTCCTCCTGGGATAATCACAATCTTCATTCTTCTGGGACAAAATTGCTTCTGACAGTATAAAACCCAGGACATCTTTGATGTAAAATCTGACTCAAACACATGAATGGTGAGACTACAGAGTCATCCCATTCAAGAGAAAATGTTAGTAGTGGAAGCAAGATCAGAGGTGCCAGCTGAATTAATCAAACTAGTAAAATGTGAGGAAGTATCAGTCCATAAAGCTGCCTAATAAATCTGAGTGCACAGCATTTGAAGGGAAGTGCCTTTGGACACTAAGCTGGGTGTCAGACTGGGAATGGGCTCTGTGTGTGTGTAGTCCTGTCCTGTTGGTATACTGCATTAAATGTTTTGAATGTGCATTTTTTTTTTCCAAAAGCCTGTCTAAATCTCCAGTGCTCACTGATGCAGCGGTGGTTTGGTCTCCCTCCCTCTTTCTTCCTTCCCCTTGTTTGGAATGGGGAGCCTGGGATCTGAACCTGGCAGGATTGGCTCTGTTCCCTCAACCTGCCCTGAGGATGACAGAGGGGTTGGTGTGCCCCTAAATTTATCAGCCAGTTTGAGTTTGTAAAGGTTAATCATGGAGGTTTTTTCGAGGAAAGGACAGAGAGTATCATGATGAATACCCATCAGTAATTTCTTTGCAGAAAGAACAAACACTGCTGTGGGTTTTTTTACCTTAGATTTTGAAAACCGGAGAAGTGGGTTGCTTTTTCAAAGTTCAGGATGTTTTGGCATAAATGAGGGTGCAGTTAAACAAAATACTAATTGTGGCATGCAACCCAGGAATATCAATATCAATAATATCCTGGTCAGCCTGGCTTTGAGCATTGTTTGCTGGGAAAGACTTGGAGGTCGATTTGAGTATTTCAAACTAGAAAGTCAAGAGATATTTCTACTTCTGAAGACTTAAAGCTGAGAGAGAGATGGAGCTGGTGAGAGGGCAGGGAAAGCTCCATGTACTGAAATCCCTGTGGCCAAGTGGGAAGCGGCGGGACAGCAGGTGGCACCAGCGCCTCATCCATCCACCCACCCATCTCCCCATATCCCCGCTGCACTGCTCCGCGACACGGTGCGTTTGGCAAATATCCTGTCTGCTCTCGTTTATAACTCGTATGTAGTGTCACCCAACTGCCAGGCACTTTATCTGAGCAACAAAACTCAAGGAACACCTGAAGTAAGGAAAACTAAGGACTTTCATTTCTGCTCACCTTGCAGCAGGAATGCAGTATTTAACAGCCAACAAGCTCCTAAAAATATTTTAGATGCTTTTCCATCTTGTTTTGTTTTCACATTCGCTTCTCTTAATTGTTCCAGCAAGACCCCTCTAGAAAGATAATCGAGTTTAGCCAGGAGAAGAGACCTTATCAATATATCTAAGTATCTGAAGAAAGCATGTCAAGAGGATGGAGCCAGGCTCCTCTTGGTGGTGCCCAGCAATAGGAAGAGAGACAATGGCCAGAAACAGATGCACAGGAAGTTCCACCTGAATATGAGGAGGAACTTCTTTGCTGTACTTCACGGTGGGTAACTGAGCACTGGAACAGGTTGCCCACAGAGGTTGTAGAGTCTCCCTCACTGGAGATATTCAAAAGCCACCTGGACACAACCCTAAGTAACATGCTCTAGGGGACCCTGCTTGAGCAGGGCAATTAGACTAGATGGCTACCTAACTTTAACCATGCTGTAATTCTATGAGTTGGAGGAAAAGCCAGACGGGGGAAAGCCTGCAGAAGTAGCACAAACTGATGAGGCACACACAGATTTCCCTATTCCTGTCAATATTTCTGCATCAAGTCCCAAAGTCCCACTGATTTCCTCACAAATCAATGATGCTTCTCACGCTTACTCAGTGCCTTGCCCACTCCTTCACCCTTCAGTCTGCAACAGCGTAGTAGAGGCTCCCTGTTCTCTCTACTCAGCAAGTACAAAGCAGCCCCTGTCTTCGTGGTTCAACACAACATCTAAGCATGCAAGTAATTCCATCCCCATTCAGCAAAACACTTAGCCACATGCTTACCTTTAATTATGTACTTAAACCAAAGATGTGTGAACTTGTGTTCTGGTCTCATGCTGGACAGCACAGAAGTTAATGAGATTCTTAAAGTTGAATAACTACTCAGTGATTTCCTGAATCAGGACCTAAATAGAAGATTGCTCCACCTGATTTTTAAAATTAGATTATGTTTAATTTTGAAGGCAGGGCACTTCCTTGAAGTCACATTGATTTGCCATAAACAGTTCTTGGAGGCAGTGCCCTTGGGGTCTAATCCAGGCCCCTTTGATCAGGCTCCTGTTGACGTCAGTGGATTTACATCAGGTCCTGGGTCCCAGTAGAGGAAAAGGAAGGAAGGAAGGAGACAGCTCAGATCACACCCTGTTGCCTGACCCCATTCCCCACACCCCTGAAGTCACACTTGACAGGGAGAGCTGTCAATGAAGGCTCCTCAGCCTCCTTTCCCACAGATGGGGGAAGACTGCAAGAGACAAGAAGGGTGGGAGCCAGGGTTCTGTAGATCATACACACCCCCATCTCCTCTCTTTCTTTCACCCCCACGCCCCAAATAAAGTCATGGAACTCAGGAGAGGAATTAAAAGATGTCCCTTTGGCTTGTGCACACAAAGTGGGTCTGCTGTGCTTTTGCTGTTGGGATGAGGCAGGACTGACTTATTGCCTACAAGCTGTAAAACAGGATGGTGACTGTCACGACACAGCTTTTGAAGAGCTTTGACCTCTGTTTTCTTTAAGGAGGTGAAATGGATAAATCAACAAATAAACTTAATTAGAACAGAGTAATAAATTTGTACAGATTTACATACCTCTAGACAGTAATATATCTACTCTCTTCAGGGGGGGAAAAAAGGAAAAAATATGAGTTTATGTTTTGGTTGTAAGTGTCTGAATGGGATACTGGAACCATCTTAAAACACACTTAAGTGCAACTAAGAGAGTAATTCACACATAATCTTGTTCTCAGATATAAGGGGGTTTTTCTTCATGCAAGACATCTATCACCAGAGAGGGGAAACCATCTCATTTAATTTGCATTCCAGGTTACTAAGGAATTCTGTACTCTGTTGCAGTAACTCTGTGCAGTGTTTTTCTTAGCTACAGAAGCCAGAGGCAGATTGCATAATTTCCATTTCCTGATTATATGACATACATAAGTGAGGGGGCAAAGCTTGGAGCACTCAGTTTACTACTGGATGAGGAGTTTAAAGCACTGTTTGCAAAATTAGGATGGTGAAGAGAGACCAGCCTGTTCCCACCTCCTGTCCTGATGCTCTCCTGAAGGATCATTTGAATCTCCAGTTTGCCATATAAAAAGGTTTAAAAGTAGCTCTATTTTATTAACATGTATATGTTTCCAGTGTGTTTTAGATTGCAATTGGTGCCTGATGAAATCCAGTCCTTATCTTCATCTTGCAGTTCTGATGCACTAGGGAAGGCAGAAGCTTTTCTCTGGGATTAGTCCCTGGAAAGTCTCAGGCATAAATCTCCTGCAGTCACTCCTGTGACAGATCTGATGTGCTCTCTGACATTAGTAGCAGTGCCAGCTACACAACACCCTTTGCCTTGCCTTTTCCCTGCAGTCCATTCCTTAGCTTTTCCTCCCTTTTTTGAGCTCTGCCTCTCCTTTCTTCTATCCATTTAGAGGGATTTTGCAAAATCCAAAATGTGGCTGGCAGCGCCCAGGGTGAGGCACGGGGAGAGAGAGGGATGAGCCGGATAGCTACGTCCAAACATTTGAAAATGCTTAATGCAAGGGCTGGATCCAATCGTCGTGGCTCAGGCCCATCTCCATAAAGAATAAGAGAGAGAAATTAAACACCCTGTTCCTTCAGCCGACCAAGATATGATGATATTTCGTAATCATAACAAAAAGGGAGCAGCAGGGCCAAACTACGCCTTGGCTGTTCTTTATCTCTGTGAGTAGTACAGGAGGACAGGAATCAGATGGGATGAGCAAACTCTAGGCTGTAAAGCAAGTGCAGATGTCCCCTCCTGAGAGGAGCTCCTTGCAGCTGGAGGCTGCATGGTGTTTACCATGGAGCTGCACCAGCTCTAGGAGAGAGGAAAGGGTCCTCCTGCTACTCCGCAGCAGAGCAAGGCAATTCTGCTCTAATCAGACTCCCTTTCTTTGCAGTGTTGATTTATGGGTGTTGACAGAGGGTGGGATGCAGCAGAGGGAGGGATGCTGGAAGGTGGGTGTGTGGGCCACCCCAGCAAGTGATGGTAATGGGAGCAGGCAACTCCCATGCAGGTACCAGCAACAGGGATGGTCCCACTGCTGCCAGACGGAGGCATGGCTGGGGGAAGAGACACTGTTGTGGAGGTTGCCCAAGTTAGTCCGGGCTCGTGCTTGGCTCACCACACCTGTGCTCCCACTGAGGCTGTGCCAGTGATGCTCCTGTGTTATGTTGGCACCTTCCCTCCTTTCCTCTCACGGGTTTTGCATTGTGGCTCCTGTGCTGTGTATAGAAGAAGGTTCTGCTTCTTGTTCTTTTGCAATACTAGTAGCACTCGGTTTAAATTTAATTTTCTTCTTTCCAACAAGCATTTTTTTGGCAGTGCCTTCTTTGCCCTTCAGCTGTTTTAAATGTTTATTTCTCCTTTTGCACATGTTTGACAAAGGCAGCACTTACACAATTCCTCTCTGAATAATTCCTTTTCTCCCTAGAGCCAACAAAGTGAAGAGATTATAAAATGAGACACCGCATTTCTGTGTTAAGCAGCGAGGTTGCCCATCTTGTTTCTCCTCTCTAGAAGACAGTGCTGGGATACAAAACCTCAAAACTCTAGACCAGAAACACAGTGTGGTGCTCCAGCTCCTTGCAAATGCCCTTGCTGCATGCCATTGTTTTTCCAGACATACAAACTCAGCTTGGGAGGAAAAGAACCACCATACCTGAACAGTCAGTTCACAGTCCGTACTTAGGTTTCTTCCTGTTCTCTAAGGCCTCAAGGTGCAATCAAGAAGTATGTGCCCACCAAAACTGGGGCACCAGGGGGGGGAAGTCACACTTTCCAGTACTGTGAGGAGGATGGGCATTAATGAGTGGAAGTACACAGGGATTTACCAGGAAGATAAAACATCTCAAGACTTTGCTGATTTTAGACAGACAACTGCGTTGCGCACGGGCATAGATTCCTCTGATAAATTGTAAGCCTTCCAGCTCATTATCTCATCCAAACAAGTCACCAGTGACTAAATGACCAAGTATTTTCTTCAAGTTCGGTATTATTTATATTTAATCCACTGCTTACGCAAAGAAATTGGTCCGGAAAAAAACCACTGTACAGGAAAAAGGGTTTTAACAGAGAAAATCTGTGTCAGTGTTTATAATAATCTCAAGATTTGTTCCGAAATTAATCCAAAATTAAAAAGGATCCAGAAAGTGAAAATGGTTGAATCATAGAACGGTTTGTGTTGGAAGGGACCATTAAAGGTCATCTAATCCAACCCCCCCACACACTGAGAAGGGACATCTTCAACTAGGTCAGGTTTCTCAGAGACCCATCTAACCTGACTTTGAATGTTTTCAGGGATGGGGCATCCACCACCTCTCTGTGAAACCTGTGCCAACAGGTTGTTATTTTAATATACTTTTAATTTTCTTAATTTTTTAGAAATTTTTTAACCATGACACATTTGAAGGAATGGACTCTTTCCTCCCATAACTCCCATCTGTCCCAATACTCCACACTGACCCTCTAAGTCAACCTGAATTACAGTGTTACAACAATAACACAACTCCTCACAGCACTTTTTATGGGGCTTGAATGCTACCTGAGAATAAGGCTGCTTTCTTTTCCACTGCCAACTTTACAAACTATAAAAAGATTCATTTTATAAGTTGTGCGCCTTGGGAGTCACAGACTGAGTACTAGGGCCTGTTATGGAATAGATTTAATTCATTCAAATTTTTTGTAAATTTGGCAAAATTGTTCTGGTTAGGAATTCTGGCCTGAGCCAATAACTCATATCACAATAAAAAATGCTGCTTTTTTTCATGTCTGCAAACTGAATGTATCCACCATTTGCCTACTTTAATTTCTTTGGAGCGGAAATCTTGTTACCAGTCATGAATACTCAAAAATTGCAGCTACCTTGTTTGTCACATTACAAATACGGGCTGAAATCCTGCCATTGGCAAAACCCTCCTGAATTTCGCTAGATCCAGGTTTTCCCTCATGGGATACTTTCATTCTTCCACCATCTATCTAGCTAATTGCTATAATGAGATTTGCAAAGGGTAGGCTTGAAAGTCAACTGTAAAGTCCAAAGTGAGCTATTACCTCAAATTCACTTTCCATGAGTATACTCACAGAGAAGGCTGGCGTGCTGAAAGGTACAGGGAAAAGGAACACAACAGACCTGCAAACATCATCAAGTCCAAACTCAGTTTAGAGTTCAAATTACCTTGCAAAGAAGGATCTCTTTCTTTTAATATTATTTCAGCTCTGCAAATTTCATACTGCAAAACTGCCCACAAAAAGAAATTAAAATCAAAGAAAGAGGAAAATGTATGGGTGATGTGACAGAATTTACCAGATGCTCCATACACCTGAGAAAATAAGTTGTGAGCTTTTCCCTCCCCAGAGGAACCCTCAGAGCAATTTGCTGCTGGGCAGAAATGGGCAGCACCCCACAAGCTCTCCAGGTGGTTCTCCATGCCCTGCACCCCTGGGCACTGCGTGCTCTGATTTCTCAGAGGGATTCTAGCGCAATGTCTGTAGCTACATGGAATCTAGAAGTGATGACTTTTGCAAACCAAAGAGAACCCAGTTTGTTTTTCACAGCAGATATTCAGGATATCATCTGCTTCTCTTGCTTCAAAGCACTTTGTCATTAAATGGTCGACTCAGCCACACAGCAGCCAAGGGGAAACTGGGCTTCTCCTCAGCTAAATAAGATAAAAGGTTGAGCTGTGCTGGATGTTGTGGCTCATTGCTTTGTGGTTTCACTTGTTCATATCATGTGCATCCTAGGTGACCAAAGGATTTATGGACCAAACTGACAATCAGCACAGATAATTTCTGCTCCTTTCCTTCCCCTCTCCTGTCCGCAGGAAAGCAGGATGAAAGTGTTTGTGTTTTGGGACGGAATTGACAACTTAACAGACATGTTAATGTGCAGATTAAAAGGCAGTGATTGGTATTTCTAGAAAGCTCTGAAGGGTGAGAAATTTTTCCAATGTTAAAATTAAGGCACAGGAATATATTAATTGGGAAGGGTGTAGAACTGTCAAGATCTTAAATCCTTGTTGTCAGTTATCATGGGGTTTGTGTCACTTTGGAATGAGTTACCCTGTCTGTCCTCATTCTGCAACAAAATAAGGGAGCAATGTCTCCCTTAACTTTCCCCACCCTATTCCCAATTTTTTTCCAATATTGTTTAGACTGGGTGTTGAGATTCCTCCTTCAAAATCAGTGGGGAGGTTGCGAAGTAATTAATGCTGTGAAGAAATGAATGTGAGGTAACATATGGCTTGGCTTCTGGGAAAAACTTTCAAACACCGAAAATAAAGAAACTGTGGGACACCATGCTAAGCGTACTTGACAGGTAGAAAATGTTGCTGCTTCGATCCCTCAGAAATCAGCTGGACAAACCATGTGGCAGGGAACACTTCCACCTGGCATAACCTGAGGCTGTGAAAACACCTAATTGTCTGTATAAGCAAAATATTTCCTGATCAAGTATTCACATGTATTTACACCCAGACTTAGCTTTTCCTCTTCAAAATGTATAAGAACACTAGTGCTCACTCCATTCTAGTAATTAAATTTTGGCCTGTGTATAATTTTGGAAGACTTATGTTTTATAACGCATCACAAATATCAGCTCAGACAATATTCATAATGAAAAATGGACAAGTGAAAAACTCTGTTTTGAAACTCCCCAGGTTTCTTCCTCACCTGAAACAAGTGATGGGCTGGACAGTGACTTGCACAGAAAAGCTGATTGGCCAAGAAGTTTTTGTCACCAAAGAATTTAATATGAAATTATTTTGTTATCTACATGCATCAGTTTCTGCATTTCTGAAAGCAAATCATACATTTCTGTAAGCATTTGATATTGAAAAATAATTGCTCTGTGAATTCAGCTTCCTCAGACTTTAATTGGTCAGAGGAAAGTGAAAATGTAGGATTTTTGCAAATTCCTTCTTACAACTTCTCACAGCTGTTTGTGTTAACTGTCCTGAAACCATTGCTTCTTTTAACTTTAATAAGGCTGGTGTGCAGCTTGTTTTCTTTACACTTCCACACGAGCAGACCAGCTATGTTCTTTATTATTACATGGTTTTTCCATCTGGCCTTGAAAGTTTTGGTAACATTAGGTTATGGTTTTCGTATTCCTCTCTTTTCTTTTCTTTTTTTTTTTTTTGCATAAGCCATTCTTCTGTGTCGGCAGGTGCAAGATGGTTATTCCATTGAAATTCTAGAACATATATATTTTTAATTGTCAAGTTCTCCATCATTCTCTTTCCACTGCCTCACTGTAATTGACTTTCCTGTCAGCTCCATCTCTGCCTTGGACTTCCAGTAGTGGCACTTGCTCCTTACTCTCTTATGCACAGCTATCACCTGTGTTAAATACAGCACCCCATGTTGTCTTAGATGGTTGTAATCACTGGAAGAGTTCCACGGTGTTTATTCAAGGGTGGAAGGAACTGCTTTTTCAATCACAGTTTGCAAAGAGGAAACCTGGAAAGGATGCCCAGGTGAGAATGAGAAATTAGGCTTTAGATATTTACAACCTCAGTGCTGTGTCTCTGTATGAAAGTGGAGCTTGTTCCCAGGCAGAAATGTTCCTGAGGGAGTGTAGCGGGGTTTTTTTCTTCCCTTTCCCTCTGGGAGGGAGGGAAGGGGGGGTTGGGTGGTTTGTGTGGACTCCTGGCACTCAGCCAAGGTCAAACCACTATTGGGAGGTAGGAAAGCGAAAAAGGTGATAGCTCCTACAGGAAGAAGGTCTTGACTCTCCAAACTGGTAGTAATATGCTCAGTCCCAATAATTCCTGCTCAGAATTCTAAAATAAAACTTTTCTTTGTTTACTTCCTACTCCAGGGCAAATTTGCAGGTCGAAATTGATAATAGCAAATCGTAATATTAGGAAAAATATCCTGTTCCATACATACTTCTCTTAAATGGCATATGATTAGGAACCCAATAGGAAAAAAATTATCATATTTCCTATCCCTTATCTGCAAAGGTCTTCACTCAGTTAAAATGACCAACATTTCCATGTGGATTCCAGCTGCTGAATGCATAACTGAAATAGAGATATAGGACATAAATAACCAGCGAGATCATTTGCTAAAACATAAACCATTAACGATCAAAATTGGCCATGGGATAAATCCTGCAAAGAGAAAAGGAAAAAAATAAAAAGGTAACACAGGAAATTTCAAAAACAGATTTAAGTAACAGGTTCTCCTGGTATCTGGTGATTTTCCAGATAGGGGATGCTTCAGGGGTTCCCATGGAGCAGAGAGGGCTCCCTGCTGTCTTCAACAGAATGTGGAGAACCCATCACATCCCAAAAAACCACTGAAAGCTGAGAACTGGAGCTTACACTGGTCTCTCAAAGCCTTCTCAGAGAGTGCAGCAGATTGCAACCTGCAGTTCAAAAATTCCAATCAAGTAGGAGCGTGGAGGCTTTGTCAGGAATGCTTGATCATATTGTTTTGTGAAACCTAAACATTCTGGATTCAGAGACTCCTGCCCTTAGAAGAGGACAACTGAGCAAATTCAGCCTTTTAACCAGTAACTCTTCCCAGTAATTTGCCATGCAAACACAGCTCCAGTTGGAATTAGGAGAATGTATGGAGAGGCATTGGGTTTATCAATATTTTATTTGAATCCCTTTTCCTTATAGAATTCTTCTATTGCAGAATTTTATCATTGCAGATTTACTGTTGAATGGTGTAAAATCTTTTGATTTAAAGCTCTGTATTGATTCTTCTAAAGATATAGTATTGCAGATATATTATACTTTTCCAGTGAAGCTTCTACACGACTTATAAAGCAATAAATCAGATTTTATCTTTGAGTTGATAAATGGGAAAACTCATGCTTTCCATTTTCCTTTGTAAAAATCAAATATTTCCAATTAATCTCATCCTTCCTCAACTCTAAGCATGGTTGGCTTTTTTCAGAAAAGTTTTAGCTACTGGTTTTTCCTGTTTATTAGAAAGAGAGACTGATTCCAGTTCCTATGTGGGAATTGGTGCTTTAATTGTTAGCATTACAAAAAGCATTTAGGATCTGCAAATAGAAGATTTTGTTTAGAAGGAAATGGTAAATGTACTATTTCTCGATGCTTTGAAAACAAAAGAGTTTTCAAACAATGACTTCAGACGGCAGTGATTACGTTGTAGAAGAGAATATATTTACTGTAGTGAGAGAGAGTTGCATTTGGGTTTGACCAGGATTATTGATTTACTTGGTCATTAGTTTGGAAGCAAAATGCTTTTAAGGAACCTGCTGATACACGATTAACAAAGTGCCAAAAAATAGATTTTTAACTGCTATATGGGCATACAGCTTTATTGGAAAAAGAGACGTGTGTCCCTTGGTTTTGCAGTGTGTTCCCCTGACCATCTTTTGATCTGGAAGGAACAAACATGACTTCATAATTGGCAGATCCATGTCATGGTTATCTTTAGGAAGTAACCTCTCCAGTCTGGCCACAGAAGAGGTCAGCTGGGCAAGCAGAAAGCTGTGGGAGCCTTTGGTGAGAGGCTGATAGATGGTTATCCCTGCTGGATGTATGAGCATCCTATAGACAAACCTGAGGAAGCCTTCACTACCAGCTGATCAGGAAAGCCAGCTCTGTTTTGCTCCCAGAGCAAAAAGACTGAAGGCAGTAAAACAGGCTGAATTCTGCTACATGCTGAACAAGGCCTTCCCTGATGAGTAATTAAGAGAACATGCACAGAATATGCTTTTCTCTGTGAGATTAAGGGATCAGACTTCCCTGCCACAAGAGATCAGCCCAAGACTGTCTTGCAAAACCACAAACACAGTCATGTCTACCCAATGCTCTGTGCCATCTCGTTCCTCCAGCAGTGAGACCCCTCAGTTTTGGGGCCGTTTTTGGTTGCAAAGCACAGAACTTTCCCTAAGAAAGCTGTCTCCCTGTTCCTCACAGGCACTGTCTGTGCACTGTCAGTCCTGCTGCAATGACAGACCACAAAAGCTGCTTCGAGGCTTGAGGAGAGACTGTCCTTAAGATACTTATTTTCAGGCTGAATCAGCATTGGACACCACCTCCAGCTTCAGCACTGACCAGCATATATGACACTTTCATATATATATCTCTCATATATATACGTATATATATCCATACACACACCTATACAAACACACGCACATATATAAATATATTAGTTGTGGTTATTTAGCTGCTAATGGCACGATTAGCAAACGACAGCATATTAAATTAATCCCTTGTGCAAGCACATTGTTTTTCATGGAGTTACACCCGCAATAATTAGGGGCCTTGTTCCTACCTCCCAGCTTTCCTATCTGATTAGAGAAAGAAAAGAAGTCCTCAGCCCAATTAAGCCTTCCCTTCCAGCTGGGAAAAGCGTGAATTTTGGAGGCCATTCTTCTCTCCAATTTGGCTGTCTC
The DNA here is from genome assembly GCA_013397135.1 of Pachyramphus minor. NCBI lineage: Eukaryota > Metazoa > Chordata > Aves > Passeriformes > Tyrannidae > Pachyramphus > Pachyramphus minor. The sequence goes on from VYXB01005587.1 coordinate 840,270, forward strand.
CTCCTTAATTATTATAAACATATTAGTTACAGTAGTTTGTTTTGGAAGGTAAACAGAAATAAAACATTATGAAAAGTGATACAGTAGCAGAGACCACAACTATGCCTAACTCTGCCTGTGGATTCCCATAAATGTCAATATTTTCATTAGATGACTGATGTTCTTACTGAAGTGGCCAGCGCTGTTCCAGCAATTCATTATTTTCTTTCCATTCCTTTGAATATGAGGTCCCTCCTGCTGTTTGTGCATCTAGTCCTAAATGGTGGAGTGCTCACAGCATCCGAAATACCCTGATATTGAGGTTAGAAAACAAGTGCCACGTGGAAAGCAGCCTTTTCACTAGCTCTGATTGAGAGTGGCAGCTCTGATCCCACACATCCCATCCGGCAGGCAGTGGGGATGCCCATGTTGTAGATATCCCAACTCCAGTGAGGCTGGATCTGTGCGTCTGCAGGGAGAGCCAGCAGGAGAGTGCCCCAGGAAGGGCATGGGGCTTGGGGAAGCTACTTCTGGACTCCCAGCAGCGCTGGCTTCAGTTCCTTCAGGAAACATACATTGCCAAAGTTTACGGTAATCTGGGAATTCACATTGAAATTGCCTGAGTGCCTCCCCAGCTTCAGCTGTTGGAGGAGGAATTGTTCTCCCTGCTTTTTCTTAAATGAAAGACTTAGTTTCACTGGCATCAATCTATCCATGGATTTGGTATCTAAGGGTTACAAAGCAGAACTTTACTTATAAATGTGTGATTTTAAAAATACATTCCTATGGTTAAGAAAATCCACTCTGAAAAAAAGTAATTACCTTTCCTTTTGAGTTGTTATCAATTATAAACTGAGTTACAATATCTGTTCAATACAGTGTTAATAATTCTGGCAACTTGTAGACAGTGTAACTTAAATTTTAATAACTAAATGGGAAAAAGATCTAGGAAAATTCTGTTCATTTACACAGCAACTGCAAAGCTTGAAAATCATTCCTGTAATGATACAGAAATGGAACAAATAGTAGAGGAACTTCATATGAATTAGGACCAGTACCATGTGTATATGTCGTATCGCATCTTGTCATGTCAGGAAATGGCTGAGTAGATATTTAGGTGGATCCATCAGTCAGTCATACAAGAGCCTGACAGCCCCTACCCAGTGTCACCAAGTTTCGGCTGGAGCAAGGGATCCTGTCGCACATCCAAGCTCATGCTGTTCCCGTGCATCCTCTCAGCACGTTTGATGGAGGTGTTCAGTCAACCATTCCTCTGGTTACCCTGGGGCTTCTCTGATGGGGCAGCTGTGTGCCTTCAGTCTTGACATTTGCCAAATGCCCCCATTTCTTTTGCCAGAGGTCCAAATGACTGAGGTCCTCCATAGCTCCTGGCATCTGTTACAAATCCCATTCCATTTCATATTTTCATTCCATTTTCTTTCCAAAGCTTTAAGTTGCCTCTCTGTGTGCCTCTGGGGAGCATCCAGGTTTCATATCCATATGTTCACATGGAAATAACATTTGAGTTGAAGATTCATAGTTTGGTCTATGAGTTGCAGATTTGGCCTTTAAGATGTAGATTTTCAACAACTGAATCTTGTTTAAACTGGTAACTGCAGCTGCTGCCCTGCCAATTTGTGACCTTATTTCCTTCTGGATGTCCCCATTGGCTTGCATGTTGTTGCCAAGGTATGTAAACTGACCTATAGGTATTCCCTTGCCCTCTGAAGTATTTCTTCAGCTGGGAGTTGCTGAGGCTCTCATTAGATTGACTTTGGAAAACTGATTATGAATCACATCTGCTTGTGATTAAAAACAATTTGTTGTGATTACATGGGGAAATGTTGCTATTTTTGTACCCTATAGCTGTTGCCTCATTGCAGCTGGTTTTCAAGCTTTCTATCTAACACCTCTGCTCGCTCCTAGTTCTTCTTCTCTGCTACCAGCGTGATGGGAAAGAATGTGGTGTTTGGATATCAGGCTGAATTTGTCACTTCTGAGTATCCAATGCAAATGTTTTGGTGTCTTTTGTCTGCAAAATGGCCTTTTACCCACACTAGCAGGAAAAATAACAATTTCTAGGCATGATCATACCTGTGATGGGTCAGGCACAGTAGAAAACCAGAAGAAACCAAATTTCCAGAAACAAAATACTCACAAGCTCCAAAACTTTGGACTAAAAGCTCTTTTCTTTCAGTCAGTTGCTTTTCCACCAGTACAACAAAAGTGGGGTTTGTTGAGCTTTAAATTAATATTTCATTAAAAAGTATCTGGAGAGGGATTTGCTTGGTCTGACGTGAGGATCCTTTCTGACCTTTCCCATATGCTCCGCTTGTGCATGAGAGTTTGTTTCCTGGGCAAACTTTTGATTTAGCAAGTGCAGTAACTACATGGTTCTTCTAAACCTCCATAATCAAACATACTGCTGCAGTAGTAAGTGCAAGGATTGCATGTAGCAGGGGATTACACCACAAAAACTTGTATGTGTGTGGTTTCCCTTTATTTTCAGGTCATCTTCTTGTCTAACTGCACTAAAGAGATGAATAAGAGCCCCAGGTTCATTGTCATTCCATTCCCACAAGCCTTGTCTTATATATTCTATTGTGTTTCCTACTACTCAGTACCTTCACTGAATACATATTTTCCTTACTTGTCATCTTAATACAAACTTTCCCAGGAACTTTTGTCATTTTTCTTGCTCCTTTTAGCAGTTCACAGTTGCTGTGGGACTAAAATAAGACAATAAAAATCAGCCTATCTAGTCAGAATTTTTTTTGCCTAAATGCATAGATGTAGATGTACATACGGATGTACATCTAGATGTATATAATATAGACTGAGATATAGAAGTTATATGTTCTATATGCATTTGTTAGCATACATTACTTATTTTTTTGTAGGCTATGGAGCTCAGTGTTTTGAAAACACTCTTCATACAACTGTTTATCCATCAGCTGGTGTTCTTGAGTGTGCCCAAAAAAGCTGCAGTCAGTCAGTGACATGACGCCAGTTTTCACACCACTGGTATCTCAGCCAGAATTTAGCTCAGTAATGGCAATTTTATATATGGTCTATTGCACCTGAGAAGCTGAAATTATGTTTTCACATTGCTTTATTTTACAGTAGTTCACATTAGGCTTTTATGGTTGCAGTGGTGCTCGCTCTGACCCAATACCCTCATATTCAAGACAGTAAACTGTGTTTTTTCTTGGTTGTTAGGGAAAAAAGTGAGGTGGGAATGGCAGGTGCTGCTGGGGCCCCTCAGGTGCCCCTTGGGCTCCCCAGGGAGCTGTGGGGCTCTGGGATAGGATTCCTGCCCCGCACAGCAGCCCCTGCTCATCAGTGGCAGTGACTCATTAAAACACGAGTGTGTGTTATGAGGTTGCCAAGGGAACAAGATAATTGAAGTAATTGTTTTTGCAAATTCTCATGTTGGTATTCAGCATGTAAGGCTGCCTGTCATCGGGCAACCAGAGGCATGAGGGCTGTAGCCATCTTTTCTGGAAACCAAAAATGCCTTTTCAGTGTGGGGAGTGCATATTCCTGCAAGAGGTTTGGCTTGGTGGGGTTTTTTTCCCTTTTCCATTTCACAGGACGCAGTGGTTTTTTTCCAACTCAGTTTTTGCCCCTCTGAGACTCGTTGCAGATCCAGCAGCTGCAGATCTGGTTCTCTCCTTACATTTAAATAAACATTCCTGTCCTGACTGGCAAAAGCCCTGTCTCTGGTTTCCTCAGTACCTGCATAGGCAGGGCTGCTAATGCTGCCGAGCAGATGCTGATGCTATCAGCCAAACCTACTCCAAGAGAAAATGCACTCAAAACCCTTCATCTGTCGATAAGAGCAAATGTGCAGATGCTCCCAAAACGTCCAAATCAGCTGTTGGTAGCTGAGAACCCTTCCACAAACAGCTGGATCCCATCTCAAGGTACGTTTCTGCTCGTAAATGGTTGGCAGGGTTTGTTCTCCTGCGTGTCTGGAACCAGTGGATGCAACCAGAGCAGTGGGACATCCCTGAACATCCCTGCTGCCCTTTGCTCCCCAGTCCCTCGGGAGCCCTGCCATCCCCATGGACAGCACGGGGAAGCTTTTGCTTTGTTTTCAGTGCACATTCATGAATCTGTGCTTGGTATTTCACTGGAAGTAGGAGTATTCATTTCACTCATGACCTGAGGCAAATTTAAATGTAGGCTTCCAGAAGTGTTAAAGCAGTATAGACAGAGTTTAATGGGCCAGACTCCAAGCTCTATAAATTTAACTATTCCCATATATCCAGTGTAACTTACAAGTTGATTAAAACATGTGTGAATTGATTCCCGTAGACTGACACTTCACGGGTGGCTTTAGACTGAGAAATGATCTGGTTTTGCTTTATTAAGTGCCCTGTATCTCGTACATATGGCTTGGAAGTTGTTTTAGAAAATCTCTGAGGCTGCTGATGTGCTGGACTGGCTGAGCTGACGGTTTGGCAGGGAGATGACAGACAGATTATTATATTCCTTTTATCACTTGAAGGTTGCAGAAAATGCAAACAATATGGTCATGAAGAGAGAGCAAGAACCACCCATTCCTGCTGCTTTGAATGAATATTAGCTCAGGGGAGACTTACACCTATGCACATCCTGTAGGATATGCCTCTGCAAATCTGCTGATGCAACAGTGTGGCCTCCTTCAAAGCTCTTATGTCACCATCTCCTGCTGAAGAAGTTGCAGTGGAAGATCATGGCATTCTTGGCAAGACACAACGTAGCCCATCTTGACTGGTTTTGGGCCACCATTAGAAAAGCTACCTAAACTGCTCCAGTGTCCCATGCCAGTAAAGATGCCATTCAGAGCAATCACCTTCTCCATATTTCCACTTGCTTCATTCCTGATATCTTTATTAGCAGTTGCTAATGTTACAAGCAAAGATAGTTGATACACTGTTAAATGAAATTACTATAAATTTGATTCTGATAAGAGGAGAATAAGGTAAGGTATATAGTTTAAGCAGAAATTCGTGCTGTGACTTTCATTATCCTTGCTGGAAGGCTATTTCCAACCCTCACTGGTGCCATGCAATGTCAAGCTGAGAGACAATCTAATTTAGATGCTGTGTCTCCAGCAGTGCCCAGGGGGTTGTTTCCAAGAGAAAGCAGCCAATGCTGCCATGATTATATGAGGTTATAAGGCTTAGGATTAAACTCAGCCTGAAGCTGATGGCTTGGAATTTTATTAGGAAAATCAGTATTAATCTGGCTTTGTCACTCTGTCTGATCCAGATGTCCATGTGGCTGATGGATAAACCAACTCTGCTGACAGTTTTCAGTCTTCATTTGTGTTCTGCTATTTGTAGGCTGTGCAAGAATGAGAAAGACTAATGTAATGCAATGGCTGTGATGAAAGGATGGTTTTTTACAATGTGGCCTGATGATGTTGTCTACAGAATTAGACTGAAGCGATAAAATCAGTTTTGAAAAGGGAGTTGTAATGATCTTTGGTTCTGCATTGACCTAAGAAGGAATACAAGGAGTGTGTTGTGGGATTTATGATTGCTCTGTGAAATTCCATGCAATGCATTCCTGGGATTTAGCTGGGAAACCAGAGGAGTGTGTACTTGCCATTTGTAAATCGTATTACTTAAATTCCCCATTAACATATATAACTCACTATCTCTCTGGATAATCTAGCACGCTGGACTGCTTCCAGATAACCCAAACTAGGCAGAGAGAGGGTTTGGACATTGCTTCAGTGACTGAGACACTTGAAGTTTAAGCCTAATTCCACACCCTTTCTGTATTGCATGGGGTTTAGGTCACAATATCTGCTTTTAAACCTTGATTCTGAAAAGCAGTGAACTATACTCCCCATCTCAAGCCCAGCAGAAGTCCACAGCATGTTCTTGCACATGTACTTAAACTGAGCAGCCTGTTAAGCAACTATGGAATTGAAATATTGTGGATGAACTGTGCACATATTGTGGGTGAGAAAGGAGCTCGTGACAGCCCTTATTTTGAAGGCTGAGTCTCTGATATCCATCCTTGGAGCTACTTATATCCTCCATCTCCACCACTTCTTTGCTGTTTCTCTTCCCAGAAAGTCTACTCTTTTTAGTCTGTCTTAATAACCTCTGGAGATAACATGCTAATTTTATGAATTCTATACAAGAGGGACAAAGGCAGCTACAATCCAACTTCTATGTTTAAAGTGACCCAAAAAGCAGATCTCTATTGAAATGGTTTGAAACTAGAAGTTACTTTTGGATTTGGGTGTGGGTTTTTTTCCCAGAGCCTAATGGAAAAACATTCAAACTCTCTTCAGGGCTGTATGGATTTAGGTTAGTGTATTAATCTTTATTATCTAAATTAATGGAATTTTTGTATTACATAGATGTTTATATATTAGAATCCTTGCCAGTGCTGGAGGTAATGGGTGTTGCCACCATACAATATTTTGCATTCTTTGATATTTACGTTATTTATTAACATATTGGCCAAAATTCCAAACAAGTGCATAATCACACTGTAGCGAGCTCAACCTTGGAGTTTCTACCTTCTCAGTCTGGTCAAAAAGCAAGAAGGTGACAGTGAGAAACAGTTTTCCTGTGGGCTCTGAGGTCTGGGTAGGATGCAAGTGTAAATCTCTGACACAGGAGTCTGGGAAGCCTGTGGTGAGCACACAAACAGGGTCAGATGTTTCACAATGCATGGACAGGTGATGCACATATGTCTGACATTGTCTCTTTCCTGGACTCCCACGCATTTTGCCATTGCAAAAGTCCATGGCTTAGTTCTTGCAGCACTTTTCAGACCTGAAATGAAATCTAAGGCCTTTAAAATGCCAACTTTAGGAGATTGCTAGTAGCATGTTCTAATGATCTGAAGAGTAATATTGTAAAATATTTAACAGAGCAAATGAACCATTTTCAGTGCTCACAGTTCTCTAAACTATTGGTGGAGTCATTCCTATTGCACCCAACCTGCTGCTCCTGCAGTGGATAGAAACTGGAGAGCATAATAGTAATGCATGTGTTGTTATTAGTCCAGACCAGTGCAATAGACTTCCCTTTTGAGGGAAAATGGTCTTTTTTTCTCTGATTCTTGCCCAGGATGGGAATTTTGTATTTTCTGCTGCGCCCTGCCTCAAGGCGAGGCTTCCTCAGGGAAAACACAACTGAACCTCAAATGTTTTCTTTCCTTTGCATGGAAAAAGGTTTTGCTTTGAATGAAGCCCCAAAACAACGCAGCTTCTCTTCAGCCTGAGAAATATAATGGAGCTCTGTGTCCCTAAAGAACAAGGTTTCTCTCCAGACTGCCAGTGTGCCCTCCTGAATGTATATGGGTTTCCCACTATTTAGTTCATAGTGCTTTTAGCTACTTTTCTGCTTGTCCCAGATGGAAGCAGAAACTGCCAGAGGTTCATGAAAATGAAAAATGGTGAGTGAAATATATTGTAAATCCAAACTTTCAAACCCCAATAAGACTTAATTATGATTTCATCCAAAGTGGCTCACGTAATTACTTCTCCCAGGTTTTAGTGCTGTAAACCTGTCTTCTGCAGCACACATCCACATTCCCATTGGCTGTGCCAGGAACTCACCTCCAGATTTATCACTTGAGCATGAAAACATACAATGATCCTTTAAAACTTGCCAGTTGCTGGAGAGCTAAATATCGCTGCCTGAGATTGGGAGCACTCTCTAAAGTAAGTAGGAGGAAGTGCAAGGAGCACTGAAGAAACTCTATCTATTTATCTAAGGCAAAACTGGCAAAGTTTTAAGGTTGTCTCCTCCAGGTACTGTCAAATAGCACTGGAGGTCCTTACATAATTTGGACCAGAATTTATATGCCACTAAAGAAAGTAAAGGGTATGTCAGAGATAATTTTCTCCTCGTGTTATGTTGTCACTCTGCCCCATTGCTCCCAGTGTGATACATGTCATCACCAATAATTCCTGCATCCCACAGCACTTCTGTATTTCCCTTTAACTAAGTGGTTAGATGGACTGGCCAAACAGCACAGGGTTGTGAGTTCCAGTGGGCACACGGCTGACATATTTAAGAGCCTGAATTCAAATGTACATGTGCAATGAAATGCATGATGTGCTGTTCCAAGAGGAATGTTTTTGTCACCTTCCTCCAGCCTAATGTCATTCATTTTTAATAGTATTAATAAATGAACATCCTTCATTTCTAAGAACTCAGAGAAATTTTAAATTTTGCTCTGATTACTCATTTTCCATCTTGCCCCATGTGAAATGCATTCTCCTTCCTGGGGATAGATGGATGGATAGATAGATAAATAAATAGGAAATTTAGGGAGAATTTCCCATTTCTACTTTCTGTATTTTAGAGCCTATTTTCTTATACATGCCAAAATGCCTATCTACTACTTTATTTCCAGTCACCCCTGGTTTGTCTCCACCTCCTAAAATAGGGTGACTGTGCCCACACCTTTCTGCACTAACAGCACAGTCCTTTGATTTTAGGAGAAACTGCTCCAGTAAAAGAGAAGCAGAAGCTGACAGACAACAACAGAGAATGAAGTTGGTGAAAATCAGAAGTCAGGTTATTTTCTAGGCCTTCATCTCAGACCTCTGTATAATTAAGTAACACTGAAATTCTTCCAGAGGTGTATTTCCTTGCTCTGCCATTTGCATGAACAAACTAATTCCCTTCCCAAAGTTCATACTATCTTTCTTGTTTCTTAACTCTGTGCTTATTAAGACTAAGTTCTGCATCATTCATGATTTTATTTTTCATGCTGCTTGGAAAAGCACCTATCCCTTCAAAAACTGCAGGGATCTCTATGGGTGAGCTGTGTTCCCAGCATAAAACTCAGGGTGTACCAAAGGATTATGTGTTACCTCTTATGCTCTGGATCTTAAAAATGCACCTTTGGACTGGAAGTGATAATATAAGTGATGTAAATCCCTAAAGCCAGTCCCAAACCTCTGTGCATGAAGCTCTGCCTCACCCAGGGGCTGCGATTCTGACAAACCGCATCCTTCCATAGGCAAGGCAGCTTTCCGAAAAAAAACCCAGCCATCAGCAACACCACTTCCTGCACTAGCTCTCATATAAACAGCAATCCTATTTATGCTTCCCAGCAATCTTTCCTGTTAGTAGCAGAATTACTAATTGCTGGCTTACAGCTCCTTCCTCTCCTCAGCAGTCAGACCAGTGGAGCCTGGCTGCGCTCCAGGTTTTTGGCCGTGCAGGAGACAGGCATTTCCAGCCCTCTGCCTGCAAATCCCTCTGGTTTGACTTTTCCCATCAGAGGCACAGGTTTCTGTTTGTACAGACTGATAGCTGATGCTCTTGAGGGACTGGGAGCTCAGGATATGACCTGGCCCCTTGCCTCCTNACCCTTTGCCTGCAAAGCCCTCTGGTTTGATTTTTCCCATCAGAGGCACAGGTCTCTGTTTGTACAGACTGATAGTTGATGCTCTTATATGACCTGGCCCCTTGCCTCCTGATTTCTGTTTGTCCCTAGAGCAAAATGGAGGGTCTCTTAATTTGAGGAAATAATGCATGGTTTCCACTTGGAAACTCTTAATTAAGTAGTCTGTGTAGGCTTGAGAGTAAGCCTGTGTTTATCTGAACTCAAATTTTGTTTTCCTGGGGATGGGCAAATGACAGAGTAAATTAGGGACAGAAGTATTCACTCCAGAATTAAAACATCCAGTGACAACTCCACCAGCCACAGAGTAAGGAAAGCAGACGTGCAGAGATCTTGCCTGGTTTGCAGCTTTCCTGTTTCTGATTTGAACATCTAATTTCTAGATTAATTTACGTTGTTGTCTAGGAAGCCTGCTTCATCTTTGGGAGGCAAACTGGAGCTGGGAAAGTAACATTCCTTGTGTGTTCAACATGGACAAGAGAGATTTTGTCTGAAGACAAAATCGAATGGGATTTACTCTCTTCTTACATCCCTCTGTCTTCATGTTTTTGTTTTAGTTGTCTTTTTCCCTCAGGCTTTTCCCTTGACTGAATTGTCTAAACACTTTGACCACGATTGCCAAATTATACTTTCCTTCAGAGATGATAATCTAGATAAAAGAGTTGAGTAGCTGCCTGCAGAGGAGGGATACGCAGCACACCGAGTTCTTAGCACTTTTATTTATCAGATGGAGTATCTTAATTATTAACCTTGTGACAAAGAGTGGTTTCTCCCATGGTCCTGGGGATTGGCAGGAGGGAGCTTGCAGGCAGCAGGCTGCACCCTCTCTTCAGGTGACGTGTCAGCAGGGGCAGAGCCAGGGTGCTTTTGACAGTGAAGGGTGTACATTGCACATTCCTGACATTTGGGGTGCTCAGCACCCTGGGCACACTCCCAGGGGGGCTGGCACCTTGTAAGGGGAGGAAAGGGCAAGGAAGTGTGGCAGCTTGGCTTTTCTTGCTCTCATTCTGCATTCAGTGCCAAAGAACTGTTTCCACCTACATTTCTAAAGGTGGCTTTCATCAGAAGGAAAAAAAAATACATGGCAGGTTTACAGGTATGTAAACACCTTGTTTTACAAACAGCAATATAAAAGCCTGACTTGACCTGACAGCTTTTCTTTAAAGAAAATATTCCCTGTCTATAATGAATCTCCTGTCACTGATTCCTGGTTCCAGAAACAAACGGTGCTGTTCCAAGAATGTGTTACACAAGTGAATTCATAACAAAGTAATCATGGAGAAAGCAGGTTCCTTATAGCAAAGCTGTTACAAAGCACCGCAGACACGGGTATTTTAATCTCCCAAAGTGTCTCTGTCAGTACTTCCCTTCCTCTGAGCAATTTGGACAAGAATGACAGCAGCAATAACTGAAGGATGAGTCACTGGCTGTATCATAGGTGAGACATCATCAAGAGGGAAGGCCAAGAGACAAACCTTTAAAAACAGTCTTGTTTTTATACTACTGCTGTATCTCTCAGCCTGGCAGTCCTGGAAAGGGCACTATAAACGTCTCCAGATTCAGGGCCCATCAGAGTTGTCGCTCCATCATTAAGTTACCAATTCACCTTCAGAAAATCACTGTCACTGATTCGTGTCATTCAAGATCTTAGTCTGAACCCAGAAATATGTACAAGAAAATTCAAACCCTGAAATCCAGGTCTGATCTGGGTTTGAGCTGGTGAAGGGAGGCAGTGAAGAACTCTGAATTCTTAAAATTGCTGTTGAGATCAGGATACAGCTCTAGACAAAAACGGCCATCAGGGTTTAGCAGAGGAGAAGCATGGAACCAAGATTAGAGTCTGAATCGGGGTTTTCAGGTTTTGCTCTTTGCAATCTCAGCACTGAGAGCAATACTAAGGTCAAAAAGCCCTGGAGAAAATGAGGGAGGCAAAGATGCAAGCGAACAAGGAGTGGGACAGGAGGTAGAGGACAGGAGAACTGCCTTTTGCAGCTGCTGCCTGGGCTTGGGTGACCACTGCAAGTTGAGAATTCTCAGCAAAATTAATTTGGCTGACCCTGACATTTGAGCTGCTTTTCTGGCGCAATGAGGCAAAAGAGATGGGAGAGAGAATGCAGGACAAGCATGGTGCCACTTAAGCAGCCTGTCCTCAAAACCAAGCATGTGTCACTGTTCTGATTTATTACCTTACATTTATTAAGCAATTTGCTGATTAAAACAGAAAGGAAGACAACCTGTGTTTCCTACCACTCGTCCCTACACAGAAAGATAATATCACCTACTTTTTTTTGTCTCAGAAAAAACTCGAAAATCACATTTTTCCCAGGGTGTGAACCTGGAAAGGGAATTTTATCCTACAGAGGAGGTGCAGGGGGCAGGGAGCTGCATGTACCTGGCACTTTTAGGGATGCACTCAGCAACTCTGGGGGCTGGGGCCCAGAAGGCAGCTAATGAAGGGTAACATGATCTATCTTTTGTGTGAGGTGAAGGAGTTTTGGAGCCCGGCAGAGAGAAGGGAGGGCTGAGCCAGCCAGGAGCATGCACCGACTAGCACCAAGGCAGAGAAAACAGCTCTTGGAACCACTTCCATAAATTTTCTTTTCCTTGAAGCATCCGACAGAAAAAGAGAGAGGGAGGAAAAGAGGGAAGGGGGGAGGGAGACAGATGGAAGTGTGAACGGAGCTGTAAAACCTTGCAAAAGCAGGGCTAGGCAATCATTCCATGTTTTGGCACGGCTGCCTCCTGCGACGGCTGGAGAGCCTCACTTTTAAGAGCTCGCTGCTCTCCTCCTCGGCTGCCTGTCCCGGAGCCTGCCCGTGGCTCGGGGTTGATTTTGGAGAGCTCTGCGTGAAGAAATAAATAAATCAGTGGAGCCGGAGGACTCGGCGAGCAGGCAGGGACACGCGGAGAAGAGGGGAGGGAGCAGGAATCCCCCAGCAGCAAAGCAAAGCTCCTCTGAGCCGGGCAGCCAGACACCAGCCTGCTCGTCTTGGCTACCATCACCCACCGTGGGGTCAGCATGGCTTCGTCCTCTCTCTGGGAGAAGCCCCCAAAGGGTCTTGCGAACACGTCCAGCTCCACACACAATCCCCACCAGTGCCAGGCATATTTGGAGCCTGAGAAATTACTCCTTTATCATGCTTGGGGCCCGAAAATTGCAAAACAGAGCCCTCATGCAAAAGAAACTTTCCCTCTGTCCTCTGAAGCTTTCTCCCATGTTTCTGTGCTGAGGAAGTATTTCTTCGTGTTAGGAAAACGTGAATGGGAACTAAGTCAATGTAAACACAGCATATTCATCAGATTTTTCCTTTTTTAGTTCTGAGTACTTTAAAAAACAATGAAATATAAACAAAAGTTACTTGATTTTAACCTATATTAATAGTGGCTGGACCATTAACTGTTTCCTTCTCCATCATCATGATCACATGTTGTCTGTCCTATGGCAGCTCCCAAGCAAGAAGTTCAAACTCGTGTTCTGAATGCCATCCTGGTTTCAGAAGAGTGTGTGTTCAGCAGAGGGGGCAAAGTCCTTCCTCAGGATCATGAAAACAGCCTGATCCAAACCCCTTCTGAAGCAGTGAAACAGTTGCATTGACTTGATCTGGGGATTTGGAGAAGACCCTGAGTCAGAGTGTGGAGCAGCAAAACCATATCTGTTGGTGCCCTCAGCATGTCTCCTAGATTAAATGATCATCTGCTTTTATTTGGGAGAGGGAAAGGGATAGTTGGAGCCACGAAGGCAAAGAATAAGACTGGCTGAAGCATATAAAAGTGTTAAATTGCTCTGTAATGGTTCTAAGAAGCGCTCAGTGAAAATATTTCATATCTAATAAATGTATGACTAAGAACACAATAATATTCACAGAGCCACAACTCCTTCCAGCAAAGGCTTTGAATGCAAAACAGATGAGATGGCTTCCAGGCAGGGAAAAGCAGTCAGTTCTTACTGAAGCCACCATGGTAACTTCTCAGCTCTCTTTACTGTCATTCCAGGTGGGAAATCAGGACAGTAGATTACATTACTGGTGTTACAGCAAAAACTTATCTGCACTTGCTTTCAGAGCCTTCTGGATCAACCTATTCCTTTACTTTCTACACTGACTCAGGTTGGTTGCTGTTAGGAAATCCCAAAGATCACTGCAATGGGAATTGTCAGTGAAAGCTGAAGACCTCCTCTGTGACCTGATGGGGACAGCATTGGGTAGGATCCTGGCAATTTGGAAACCAGTCCATGTACTGTTGGGTGATCTTGGGAAAGTCACTTTTTTCTGGTCTGTTCAAGTCAGGAATAGTTACCTCCTTTTCACACTGAAATGGAAGCATGAATTATTATGGTTGTTATTTTGGTCCTCTCCAGTTGTTTTTCTCCATTAATTTAGCTCTTGTATCAGGGTAACTGTCGTGTGACATCAGAGATACTGGACAAGCTTAATCAGGGGTCATCTAGGAAATGAAATGGGATTAAATTTTACTTGTAGTTTAAGAAGAATCCAACTATATAATCCACTGAATCATTGCAGTGTCAACCTCTTCAAAATTTATAGAGTTTAAAGAAACCCTAGGCTGTTGCTAAGGAAAATAGTATTATATTGTAATAATTACACCAGTGATGTGTTGTAACAATTCTCTGATGGAAACATTGTTTACTTTTCAGATTTTTCTCAGGTTTTTAAGGATGACATTTGATTTGATTGCCTTTCATCACATGTGTTTCCACCATTCTTATCTTTTATTTCCAAAAAAATGGGTAAGGATCTTTATCCAAGGCTACAGAACAACCCGGAAGTGAGGAGGGCCCATAGAACAGGGGCAGCTAAAAACTTAACAAGAATATTGGGAAAAGTCTGAGTTCTTTCACTCCTGTCTCCATTTTTTCTCACTCCTCACTCTCACTAAGTTTCCACAAGTTAAGAAATCTACAGGGTAAATAGACACATTCTGCACATGTCTGCTGCGGGACCAGTTTTAGCATAGATCCTCCACATACATTTCAAACAAAAATTGGGTGTTTAATATTATGCTGTGGTAGGAAATGCAGAGAACTTGTTGACCTGTTGCTTCCTCTGTCCCTGGAGATGAGCAGAAGATGCAGCTTCTCATCAGGTGGGGAGGTTCCTATCCTTAATAACACTTCTGTTGGGACTACCTTTTTTCTGATTTTATACTCCTGCTTGAAAGTTTTGGCATGTAAGTTAGACAGTCTTTGAGATTTTTTCAGATATTATTACGTTCTCTGTGAAAGCATGTATATGGCTCTGTGCTTTGCATAACCCAGGCCTGTGCAAAGATAAACTGTTGAAAAATATGCAATTGGGTTTTCTTTACCTTGGCCTTATTAAGTATAGAAAATAACCACTCGTGCTTGTGTTGAAGGAAAGTGTTTCTTCAGGGGTTAGTGAAATAAGCTATTCAAAACCACTAAATCCTTCCAAAATACCCTCACAGAGCTGTCAAAGGTAGTGAGACCTCGAATTATAGTATCAACAGCATGCTGCCAGAGTTGGAGGGAATCAGGAGTTTGACACTGAGCCTATTCACAAATGACATAATATTCCCTTAATCAATTAATGTACAGCATCATGTCAGGATGTGACCTTCCTTTTCTTGTTCTTTCCAAGGTGCTCAGCCTTCCAGCAACAGGCCTGCATATGCCTTTAACCCAAAGCAAACATTATGCAAATAGAAATGGAAAATCACTTGAATTTTATTTCCAGCATTTTTCTCTTGGTCAAAAGAGAGCAGAGCAGGTCCTGTGGGTATTTATTTAGCACAAAGTCCCATTTTCTTCTCTTGGAGTTCTCTGGAAAACACTACTTTGAAAGATCACCTATTGTAATTACATGAAATTCATATGAACCCAAACATTGCAGAAAATAGTGTCAACAAAAAGCAACATATATCATGGCACTCTTGCTGAAGAACATATCCTTGCAAACGTAACAATTGCAAACAATTCCTCCTATATTTTAAATATTACTTTTTAGATTTCAAGTGATATTGTCCTTAAACCAAAACTCATTTCTACACTGAGGCCAACTGCTAAATGTCCTTTGCCACTTAACACATCAAAATCCAACTGTTGTACTGTCTAGCACTGCATATGCCAGTGTTAGAAATTAAATAGCACAGCCTCTTCAAAGGTAGAAAATTTCTAAGACTAGCCTCTCAGAACAAAACCTTGAGCTTTTGCTATGATGTGAATGTGATAGTTCCTTTCTAGACTGATATGACGCGATTTTATGACCTAGTAAGTATACAGAAGATAGACGCCTTTACACACACCTAAGAAGGTCTTTAAATTGGAAATCACTCGTATCTGTGCACTTTAAGAACTCCAGAAGAAGCTGCAGTGTGTTGAAAACCCCACATTGCTCCCTACAGTGATTAGATTTTTTTCTTGGCATGGAGCAAGGAGGGTTTGCAGGTTTTACTTTCCTGTTTATATATCTCAGGCTTATGAATTTAATATTCATGCTATTATATTTATGCTGCCTTTTTATTCCTTTGCTACACAAAGGTTTTAAAGAAAAACCTGAGAAATAATGGTTGAATATGAATATTATTGATCTTTTGATCACCTGAGCAATACATATAGTTCTATTTAAGCTACACAGCTCATTACATCTATTTTGCACACAATAGCCTTATGTCCATATTACACAAAATAGATCGGCACCTGGGGTAAACATCAGCTTTTTTCTACTTAGTTATTTCAGAATTTCAAAAATTAATTAAAAATAAAGGCAGAAGGTTGGTTTGCTTCTGTGCAACCATGCAGGCTTGTAACTTAGATGGTCGTAGAAACCCCCAACCAAGGGAAAGGGTTGGGGTGGGGAGGAAAGGAATATGTGCCATCAGTAGCTTTTCTCTGTGATTTGAGAGGAAAATTATTTTTATCCATGTCAGTACCTATTTTCTTCATTAGTTTTCCTTATGCTTTAAGTTTCCTTGGAAATCTTTACTATATTATTTTGGGAAAGGATGAAGTAGATGCTTTCAAAATTCTAAGGAATATGTGGTGTATGTAGTGATTATATTGAACAAAAATACCCTGACTTCTCTGTTAAAAGTTGGACTTGATGACCTTGGAAGGCCTTTTCCAACTTTAATGATTCTGTGATTCTATGACTTACTTCAGCCCACGACACAGAAAACTGGAATTGTAAAGACACACTAAGTTCTTACCAGTGTTTTTTTTAGCACGTTGCTACCAGAGGAAACACTTTGCCAAGGTAGATCATTTTCATTCCTTGAATTCAACCTAATCCAAAGAAATAGGTGGAATAATTTTTAGTTATTTGTTAATGCCACAGACATTAAATGTGTCACTACAGAGAAAGCAAACCAAACTGAACAGATGAGAGCCTGCACACAAGCAAAATGAGCTTCCCCCAAGTCTATAAAATCCATAACAGACTTATGAGACTGAATAGTTAAGTTGATGGAGGACAGCCAAGACTACCAGTGCCATGAATTAGGGAAAAGGTTGCAAGTACAGCTTGAGATCTATGAAATTTGTATGCAATTTGGAGGACAAAAGTAAAGGCTATGAAGAAAACTATGCTGCCAGCTAAACAGGCCCCTATTTAGTTCACAGTCTTAAGACAGGAGGTTGGTGCAGTTAGATAAAATCCCCTCTCTGTCTCTACCCTAGCCTAGAAAATAATGAGAAAAAAACCCCGATGATGCCTTGATCTTATTGGCCTTCTCTTGGTGCGTGGAAAAAAAAATCTACCTGCTGTACCTACCTTCTCATAATTTCCATCCTCTTTCTGGCAAAACACCTCTTTTTTGCTTGTTCAACTAGACTGATCTTGCAGCTCATTTGCTGAGGGGCACACGTTAAGAATCCCAGAGGATTACTGCTTGGTTTTTTAGCCTGAGCCTGTAGTATTTCTTGCCATTAATATTCCTTGGGTGTACCTGTTTTGCTTCAGAAGCAGTGTCTCTGTCAGTGAGCACTGCTAGGCTTAAGACCACAGTGGTTTCAACACACACTGGTGATTTGACCCCCTTAAAGAGTATTCCTTTAGGTGAAAAAATTTAGATGAAAAATCCTTCTGAAGAGGAGCATTAAGATTTCACTGTGCTAAATGTGCTTAATATTCATGCTATTATATTTATATGTGCTAAATGTTGATTATGAGAGACTCAGGAGATGTAACAGTGACAGCACTTCCAGTGCTCTACACTGATTCCCTGGAGATCCTAGAAAAGGTAGATGAACTCCTCCATCTGCCACTGCTGTTGTTGCTGAAATAAGCAGCCAGAAGAGAGTGAAAAAAGAAGAAGAGAGTGAAAAGAGCAAGAAAAACAACATGGCCAGGCCAGTGTGGGCAACCTGTACCCACGGTGCTCACTCACAACAGCCCCCCCATTCCAATTAACAGGCGAACGTCTCAGAGTGCAGAACGATCCATGATGTCTGGGGAAGCAACATGAGACAGCTTGGTTTTTGCAGAGCAGTCTGATATATTCCATATGGCGCAGGAGCAGTTTTTTACTTCGTGCCTCTTTATCTAGGCGGCTTCGGACGGAGAACCGTCGAAAGCGCGGAAACAGAAGGCAGAAGGAAAAGTCAGAAACCATCGTCTGGTTTCTGCAGAGGTTGAGCACTATTTGGTTTGGCTTTCAGACGTGGCAATTTAGCAACAGGAAATGTCAGCTCATTAGAGCCATCGCATGGCATCGTCTGATGATAGCAGTCGTTCCCGCTGGCAGGGCTCCAGCCGTCACACTCCGCGGGGAAACGGCACGGTTTGATATCAATGTCTCGATTTCGTTTTTAAGACGGGACAGTTTAGTGGGCTAGTGGACTTGGCAGGCTGTTAACAGAATTAATTTGATTGCCTTGGCAGTGGTAGGAGGATGCATGAAGGAAACCTTCTGGCTCTGCTACCAGCGTTTAATACCAAATGATTATCATATACTATTGAACCAGTGCTGGATGAAGCATGTGTGAGGGCTTGCAACAACTTTACCAAAAATAATAAGTGCCATTTGAAGTTGGCAAACGTGTGCTTGAGAGAAAACAAGCTTTCCAGTTAAAGCCAGTCAGAACTTCACCCTGCGGGCCTGTTACTTGTCATGTTCCTGGGCTGTGTCATTTTTCATCCATGCTCCGGCTGTGAAAGTACTGCTTTGTATTATCTGCCACTGAATTATATTAAAAGCCACAGCTGTCTGCTGTTGATGGAGACTGTTTCCACTGGAGGATGGATACCTGCAATAGTGACAGCTGGATTTGCTGTTGGACAACTTGTAGTCTTGGCATTTAGCTTGTTACTTTGCCTGAAAATGCACTGGGGAGAGTATTGCACATGGAGCTGTGTGTTTCATGTACGTAAACCTCTCATCTTTGGAATGAAGCAAAATGTCACTTGGCACATGACTCATTTGTATAAATACCTTTTCTTTAGGCACTTAATGTAATGCAAAGGATGACCAAGAAGAAGCTATGTATCTAGTAGGATTTAGCTGGTCCCTCAGACCTCCAGTGGCCTTACTCCAAGTGACTAATGGTAAAACAAACGTGAGCATTTTTCATCCAAAGGGCTGAAAGTGTTTTAAAAGCATTCAGGAGAACCAGTTGCCTCTCCAAATTTAAAGCTGCAATTCAGTTTCCATGATCAGGCCAATATTGGCTCCAAATCCAAAATCAACACAAAATGGAATATCTATCTCAAAACTGGCACAACACCCATGTCTGAGGAAGAGGTTTTCTGCTAGATTTGAGGTGAAGTGCAATAAAAGACTCCTGATTTTGGACACTAAGAGATGTTTCAGCCATCCAGAAAGCCCATCATCCCTTCTTCTCGTTGTATGTCATACGTATACACACCCTTTCCCCATTTTGCCACCTTGGAAAAGCCACCAGGTTGTCTGCAGAGCTGGCATGGATTTGGTGTGAAAAGGGTCCAGGTGTATTTTATCACTGACACAGATATGCTCCAAGAGCACCAGAGCCTTCTGTTGGCTGAGAGGTGCTCTGGGTTCCCATTTCTGCTCAGCATGGCTCTCAACCTCCATTTTTGTAAAGGCACTGAAAGGTGTTATCGTCGAGACTGATAAACAGTTCCAATGAAACACATTTGTTTTATAAAATCCAGATTTTAGTTCTTCATAGAATCATAGAATGGCTTGGGATGGAAGGGACCTTAAAGTTCATAAAAAATCATCTGGTTCCAACTGCTTCTGACAAAAGAAGAGGAAGGTGTTTCTGAGAAACACTCCAACACTACATTGTTTTATTTTGCAATATTCTAAGGGGAATTACTTTAGCAGTAGCAGCATTGTCATTACTACATGTCTTCAATTCTCTTTGCTCTTATTGCTCTGAATTGAAAAATGCTGGGCAGAGTGAGGTTCTGCTTTTGCCTTGGGCCATTCTGCAGCTTTCTGCTTCTGAAAAATCCCATTTCTCACCATTCTGTGGCTTTTCAAAACCTTAATAAAGAGAAAACAGGAAAAGGGAAGACATGATACAAACCTACTAGATTTTCTGTTACAGGAGACTGTAAATAAACGAGAAAAAGGGAGAAAGGAGGAGGGGGAAAAGTTTAAAGCAACAGTATTTATTTTCTGAAATTATCAATACAGAATTAAAATTAAAGCAGAAAGGTCTATGGCAAAGTCCAATTTTGCACTTCAAAAAATAAAAACATTGATCCCTTATATAATCTGTTAACAATTTTGTTAAAGGTGTAGCAGAGACAAAACTCTGGAAAATAAATTTCAATTATTTTTTTAAATGACAATTCATTCTATCATTTCCTACCTTTTCTGATCTCCACTGAACCTGAACAGTTGCATTTATATTTCAGTGCTACATATGCTCACATTTCTTCCAACACACTGCACTGTGTGCACATGTAGGTACATAAGTCTGCACGCACCCAGGAGCATGGAAAGCCCAAGAATTCCTCATGGAAAATATCACTAAGCTAATATTTTAATGGCAACTTCTGCAGAGTAAATAGATATTTTATACAGATATATCAGCTCTCCTGGGGCAACAGAGAAGACGGTTCTTTATCCAAGCATTCCCAGGACCGATTTATGACTGCTGCAGCCCACTAACAGGTGGTTTGTCTGCATGAGATCATACAGCAGTGGCCATCCAAAAGTTTCCTGGTACCTCACACTCAATCAAAGGGATCTGCTTTTATAATTCACAACATGATTGAAGGAGCAGCAACTGATTGAAGTAATGTGACCAGTACTCTGTGGCACTGCTCACCTGCTCTTCCTTCTGCTAGGGTAGATGGGAAGGGAAAATAAGTGGAAAATGAGAATACATGGATTTTAGCTATGTGTGCCTTGCCAGCCACAAAGCAGCTACCATTCAGCTGTGATGGCCACTGTGCCCTCAGACGAACAGAGGAGAGTTCCCTGTTGGTGGAAAAGGAATGAGAAGGAAAATCTGATCTCTCCACCAGTGGTTTTTCGTGCTGTTTGCCAGTGGCTCTGAGAGAATGGGACCGTGACCTGATCAAACAGCTGCTGCCCTGAATGCCTGAGGAGGGGAGAAGAAAGGAGGGATAACAGCTCCAGCAGCTGGAGCAAAAAGGGAGGGAGGGGGCATGGAAGAGCTGTGGGTTGCTCTGGCAGCTGCTCTGGGTGGCTGGGCACAGATTCCCCCCACGAGTTCAAACAGGGCAATGAAGCCTCTCCCAGAGCTCGGCTCCCAGGGAGGGAGACGCAGCTGGAGTGGTACTTTGGGCCGGACATCTTCAGGTGGTATGGGATGGGAGAGAAAAGAGCTGGTAGGAAATAGAGTGTACCCTCCAAGGAAGGTCAGCCAGAGGAGAGGGGTGGACAGCGATCTCTGATGAAGAAAAGCATCACAGAAAGGAAGGAGGAATGGGTAAAACCTGAAAAATGATGAATGGGTAAAACCTGAAAATTATCTGCTTTTTCTGCAGCTTAATGAAGACACAGAGAGAGTAACCGTGCACCGGTAACTACAGTGAATAATCCCATTCCCATGATTCTGCTTAAAGAACTTGAGATCTCATTTAATTTATATAGGTATTTCATTTATTAATAAGCAACACTCTGGTTCCTGATGGAATTTTGCAGTCAGATGTTTTCTTCTGAATATCTTTGGTAGGTGGAACTTGAATCTCTTAGAATGTACCTTAAAAAAAGTAATGCTCAGAGCATAACAAGCCTGCTAACCCAACGGTGACAATATTAACCACAAGCTGATGCTAAGACAGCTTGGGACCAAGTTACATCCAGTTTCAGAGCCTGCACCTGGCCTTGGTAATGCCTGCATTTCCTTTGTGGTTTTGCATTCACATTTTCCTTGGTTTCTTTGTGCTGCTTTCTCACACTCACATGAGAACCCCACACAACTGGGGGAGCTGTCTGACTAATCAGTGGTGTAAAGGAAACAGTGACCATGAGTAAAGCTCTCTCAGCAGCATAAAGGGGAAAAAAAACCTGGGGTGGAGGATCTGAGTTGTAATCAAAGACATGACAGTTAGTGTTAAGAGGTGGAAATGTTCAGAAAAATACAACTGCTTTAGGATCGTCCTTTACATTCTTGTTTCATCTGCTGGCTCTGGTGACTCCCTGACTTTAAATTAAGTTAGGTGTTTCAGAGAAACATTGGGTTTAGTGAGATGGCTGCAGTGCATGGAGTGTTAAGACTTGTTCTCTACATCTTGAAATGGTGTAGACCAGAAATATATATAATTGTGTTCTTATTAACACTTTAGGTTTGACAGGAATTACTGGGTTTGCTTAATATTGAGGTTCAACAAGTTATTTCAACACCAGGGAATTGATATCTTTCCCAATGTAACAGTAAGTTAAATATCCATCAATTGCAAAAACAAACATAAAGGTTTTTTTCTTCTTCTTAAGGCTGAAGTGCCTTAGGTTGCTTTGAAAGGAAACAAAAGTAAGAAACCAGAAGTTGCTGGGAACAGCTTTAGCCTGGTTTGCCACCAAAAAAGATTTATCCTACATGAACATATGCACATCTTTGCTCTCCATCACCCATTGAAGGAATCTAATGGATTTGTGGAAGGGAGAATATGGAGCTGTGAAAATGTCACAGGCAAGGGATTGTAAGAGGTTTGTTGGAAAGTCCACATTCACTTGGAAGCAGCACATTTTTATTGTTTGGTGTTCTTAGAGGGGACTTGATGTTCTTGTAACCTGAGCTCTGGCCACTGTCAGTGTGAAAAGCAAACAGGGGCACAATGTTCCATGCTGTGTATTTTCAAACATATTCCAAAGGCAAGCAGTGCTGCAGGATACTTCCTAGGTTAATACAGATCTTTCAGGGTGGTCATGATTACCCTTATGGTGTACCCTTGCCTTCAGCCTGGAGGAATCTTCTCAAGATGGTTACAAACTGTTTATTCATTGCAAGTTGAAGATGTATAGAAAAGCAGTGAAGGCTCCCAAGCTCGAGTACCTGTAATCACTGTAAGTGACTTTATTAGACAAAATCTTTGGTTTTTATAGCCATCCTGATAAAGTTAGAATTACACCTGGTGGGCATATCTGCCATTTAGCTGGAAGGCTCTAAAGAGGATTGCTGAGGCACTAGTAGGGCTGATAGGGAATATTTATAGCCAGTAGAAAAATCCCACCTGTTGAAAAGTTTGTCCCACCATTCCAATACATGATGCTTGCAATGTCATGACCCCCAGAGCGCAGCACATAATCCTCTGGCAGAGTTTTAGGGGGTGCATCAAAGCCTCAGTGATATGACAAAACAAAATGGAGGGAGGTGTTTTCTGTTTTCTACATAGAACTTCTATAAAAGAATACGTACTGGGACTAAGCTGAGGTGATCTCTGTTGGGCTGGCCAACATCTAATCATGCCATGTAAGATGGTGTCATTTTTGGCAAACTTGGCTTATTTTGAACATGTGGTGGGGCACAGTGCTAACATGCATTATCAGAGGTTATGTGATTGCTTGGAAAACAGGACAAGAGGGTGTGGTTTGAGGCAGCATGAGCATGTACTTTCCAAGAGCACCTCTGAAACCACTGCTTCACCTCTCTGACACTGAACTGCAGTCTTTAATGACCTGAGCATAGTAATAATAGTAGCAGTTATAGCAACAATAACAACAACAATTATTATTGTTGTTGTTATTGTTATTTATTATTATTTGTTATTATTCAAGGGAGGTATAATAATAATTTTGCAGCTGATCTGTGTTTCCTTGTGTGGTTCTGACTGGAGAGGGTACACAGCCTGTGGGCCCTGCACGGTGGTGGCATCTTCCCGACATGCACCATTTTTTCCAGATCAGCAGTTTTCTTTTGACCTACCCTAAACTCTGGCCTATTCAGAGGAATAATGCCTACAGGGGAGATACCACCAGTATAGCTCTTAGTCCTTTTGTGATGGTTTTTTGATTTTTTTTTTTTTTTTT